>JAAMXS010002319.1:0-11890 GCA_019693525.1 Cylindrotheca fusiformis | reverse complement strand
ATGATGATAATGGTGGTGATAGATGGAAGATATATGAGTCTCCCTACTACAAGAAGAAGAAGAAAAAGAAGATTAGCTCTTTTTCTTCGAAATATTGTATGCAACCTAATGCAGAAATCTGAACGGCAGTAGAAGTGCTGGAAGATATGATGGCGGACGTGACATCTTCTTACTATGGATTGATTGGCCCTCTATAACTTTCTTCGTGATTGGAAGTGACGTCATTGCAAACAAAAATGGTACACATTCGTACCACACATCACCCGTCCCAGGGGAAGTCGGATGAGTCAAACGTCAGGTTGAACTAAAAAATCCAAAGCTATGGTCCACATGAAGACAATGCTACAAAGTGGTTTTTTCATGAGATACACGGCTGATGAAAATGATCGAGAATCACCGTCATTGTCCTCATCAACGAGTCCCTCTCCTCTTGGTCTGTTATGTGCTGATCGGAGCAGCAACAGCAGCAGCAGCAGGAGGAACCGTTGCAGCATTCACTCAATCATCATCAGCAGCAGCATCCAATCAAGTTTCCTTCCTTTCCTCCCATATGCATCCCATCATCCGAATAGCAACGCGACAAAAACAACGACGACGACGACAAAGTAACAATGTGATATATTTCCAAAGACGAATTTCAAGAACTGGTCGTTCCATGAGCAATAATAATAATAACAATGATAATGAGAAGAGGAAACCTAATCCGATGCAACCAAAGGTTTCCTCCAGCAGCAGCAGCAGCAGCAGCAGCCCAACAACAAAACAGATGATTGGATACAATGATGATGCTTTTGGTTTGGTCTTTTTATCGGGAGGGATCTTGACCCAAAGTGTCGACTTTTCTGGAACCTTTCTCGTCCTATCCGCGATTGCTGCCATTACCACTTCGATTGGGATTGTACCACAAGATGATGCACGAGTACCGGGTGCCGTGGCAATGATCACGTTACTGGTGTATCCAATTGTGGCACATCTTCGAATGTCGTCGTCGTCGTCAACAACAACAGAAAGTCTGATGATGATAGCATCTACTCCAGATCCTGTGGCGATTGGTCTTTGTACCATTAGTCTTCTTTGGTCACTTTTCACTTGGTGGTCAAAAAGAGAACGAGAAACAAACTAGCGATTAGTTTTGTATCGTTTTTTGTTGTTGTTGTTGTTGTTGTTGTGAAATGATTTCGTATTATAAGAGATCAAGTGATCTGTTGTCTCTTACTACTATATCATATACCCAAGTGTGTACCTGCTATGCATAATAGTTTTTCTTTTTTCCCCTTTCAAAAACAAATAGCCCCCCCAACATCATTGACGCAAAACCGGGAGGACTTTTGAAAATGGGTTTTTTTTTTTCTTTCTTTTTTCTCCCAATGATATCGCCGCTGATGGTGAAACTATTCAACGGTCTCGACAAGGACAATTCCATCTTCTTCTTCTTCTTCTTCCATGATTGGATCTTCCTCCATGACATCAGTAGTATTAGGAGTTTGAATTGGAATGATACGACGACGACGATTGCCACCAGCAGGAGGAGGAGGAGGTGGATGACGCTTCGGAATGTTGATTTCCAACAAGTCTTGATCATAATGTACATTGGCCGAGATGGCCGATGTGTCATAGATTGAATCATCTACGACAATTCGACGCTTCAAATGAAATGCATCACCATACTTATTGTAACGACATCCAGTAATCACCAAATAATACTGATGTCTTGGTTGTTGTCGTTGTCGTCCATAATAATAATGGTAGTAGTGGTGAATATCCTCCTCCACTTCCTCCATGGAAACCTCCAACTTGTCCCTGCTATTGGGTTTGAACCCTGCAATATCGACACTTAACTTTTGACACATTTCATTTTCTTCGCAACGCACATGGGGGATGAAACGAACCGACGTCGTCGTCGTTGTGGTGGTTGAAACAATGCTCGCATCTTCTTCATCGTCATGATGATGATGGACAAAATTGTCCTCCTCCAGAGTGGTGTGTATGGGAGGCGGATAGTAACTCGAATGTGGCCATGAAGGAGCAAAAGGAGGAAAGAGAGAATGGTGTGGTGGTGGTGGCGGTGGAGGTGGAGGACGATGCGGTGGTGGTGGTGGTGGGAATGGAAACTACCCAAACAAACAAAAAAGGATCAATGTGAGAAAGGTGACTGACATGCATTTCACACGTTTTGACGTTCATCCGACTTACAGTCTTCATTCCATCGCCAAAACCCGTTTCGTCAAAAGGTAGTGGACCCATCCCATGATGGGGTGGATGATGTGGTGGGAATGGAAGCTATATACAAGAAACGATCATCAATGTGTAAGTGCATGAGTATAAGGGAGAAAAAAACAATTATTTTTTTTTTCCAGTTCAAACAACTTACGGTATTCGTTTCATCGAAATCATCGTGCTGATGGTGAAAACGTGGAGGTTGGCGAGGGACAGGATCAAGACCAAAAGAAGAAAAGGAAAGAGGTTTTGGTGTCATTCTTGATGGAGGATGAAAAGGATACCCAGCACCACGACTTTAAGGTGGGTGAAAACCAAGAACGTTGGTTAGAGGAAGGAATACTCACTCTCAATAGCAGCAGTACTGCTTGCATAGTTTGAACTTACGAGAAGGGGTGGAAGTGTGGTGACGGGACTGGAGGATGCGGACCTACTACTACTCCTCGCCAGGCATCTTCATCATTATGCTCTCCGAATCCGTACAATGGCTTCAAATGATAGACCTTGTTGCTGGGAGCTGCTACTACTTCTTCTTCTTCTGCGACGGCTGCGGTTGTTGACATGGTGTTTCGCGAGAGTTGTGTGTTTCACAGAAATAGAATAATATGATATAGACACGACATCAGAACACTTCTCTCATATTTGTTCTGCGGTCATGGAACAAAGATCCTTGGATTTCTTTTCAATCGTGTCTTATTCGTAATAAGGCCTTTGTTAGAACAACAAGTCTCATTTTTTTAATTCTCTCTTTTGTCGGGGTTGGGGACTGGGGAAACAAAAATCCCCCACAACCAAAAGATCTACCTCTTATGACCTATTCCAGGCAACCAGACACTATCATGATACTGCTCTCCCAATTCATCAGACCTTGTTACCAGAAACTGGTTTTTCGTTTGGGGTCGGTTGCTGTTGTTGACATGGTGTCTGTTTTTCACATGGCGAGAAAAAGATCAGAACAAAACAGCATTCTCGAAAAGAGAATGTTCTGATAGCTAATCGTGCTATTAAAATAAGCCCACTTCTGTCACTGAAGACATATCTTTGGATACACCTTCTTGAATTGTACTTCTTCTTGGTCTCTGCTGTCGTGGAACATATCTTTATTCGTCTTGAATCGTGCTATTAAAATAAGGCCTTTGTTAGAACAAGTCTCATTTTTCGGTTCGTTTCTGGGGGTGGGGACGTTGTGGTTAAACCCCCACAACCATTGGATCTTTCTTTAAGTCGTGGCATTCTTAAATCCGGGTATACTCCGAGCACTAAACTTTTATCATTCTGATCAGCAGAGGATTCCAGGTTAAGGAAACTTTTTTCTTTTTCGCACCTATTATGATAGTTGAATTTCGAAACGGAACCAGATCCAACACCCCCAAGATTCCATTCTGATCTGGAACTACACACTACATGACGCATCCTGCCTGTAGGAGACCGCAATAATATGACCTCGCCACTAGACTACGCTACAATTGTTCTTTCCTCACTTTCGCATTGATGTTAGGACCGGTACAAAAGCTTACTAGACCAAGACTCTTACGTCATGGCTCATCGCTACTGATCAAGAAATTTTAAAAGCTTTCCACTCTTCAATTGAGATATGATAACACACTCTCTCACATGCGTTCTCATAAAAAAAAAGAAATCAGAAAATCAAAACAGGAAACATTTTACCTGCTTGACTTTCCCGGCAACGGCTGACCCTATACAGACACCACCACCCTATTCCTTCTTCTAATGTCACCTCAAAAGGAAAGCCACCACGATGTGGAGATCCCTTCAGGAGGAGATGGTGACCGTTCGCCTCACACCAACAGTAACAATACTCCTGAGAATCACTTTGATCCCTTCAAACAGAGTACGGATAGCGATGACATGACCGTCATGGCCGATATCTTTGATGGGACCAGTGTGGACGGAGATTCGGATGATGATAGTGATCCCAATCGAATGTATTATGATCCGAGTAAGCCTGCCGTCTTGAATGATGGTGTGCATGAAATTCCAGGATCTCCTTGGGCCAAACCCGCCAACAACCCCAACAGTCGACCCACGGAACCTCTACCAATTGCCAAATATACCAGCAGTTTGGCATTTGTCTTGGCATTCGGATGGTGTGTCTTTATTGTGGTCAGTGCCTTTTGGCACTATACTTCGGCTGGTCCCATTGCCATTGAATTTTTCTTAGGTACGATGATGAGGATGATGATGCAAAAAGAACAATTGTTGATTATGGTCGCATCCCTTCTAACACCTTGTCTCTTTCTTTCACACAGCTATTCTATCATTCTTTGGTCTCTTCTGGAACTCTTACTTCACGGTGTCAAGTATCTTCAAGTGTTTCATACCCTCTCGAGCCTTTCGTACCAACACCAAGTATTGTTCCGTGATCCCGGAGGAAAAGCCTCCCCGAGCCGCTTGGTCCAATGTTACGATTCAGATTCCCCTATACAAGGAATCCCTTCAGGAGGTTATCATTCCCACGTTGAAGAGTTGCATGAAGTCGCGAGATTATTACAACCGCAAGTCTGGAGCCAAGTGCAACATTGTCATTTGTGATGATGGTATCATGGCCATGTTGAAGAATAACTTTGCCGCAGCAGAAATGCTTTGGGAGACCATTGGCACGACGCAGGGAAAGATTTTCAAGCTCAGTCAGTTGTTGCAACAGGTCCCCCGTCCATCCCGTCGTCACTTGAAGGGACTCAAGAGTCACAGTGTCTATGAGGTATTCCACCGAATGCTTTACTATTACCACAACAACATTGGCTTTGTGGCCCGATCTACCTGGGACCGACGTGGTAAATTCAAAAAGGCATCCAACCTCAACACTCATTTGAAGCTCGTATGGGGAGCCGAACAAGTGGCAGCATCGCATGAACTATCCATGGAGGAAGCTCTAATCGAAGTATCCCACAATGATGATGGATCGCGAGATATTATGTTTGGGAACGATGTGTCCATCGGTCACTTGATTGTTGTCAATGATGCCGATGCTCGCATGTCGGAGGGTGTAATTTTCAAGACTGTTCCAGAGTTTTTGAATGACAGGACCTTGGGTTTCACTCAGCACGCCACCAAGACCTTGGATGAACAGCGTGGAGAATCGTACTATTGCAACATGCTTTCTGCGTATACAGATGCTCTTTACCAGGGACACTTTTTGCTGAGTTCCATCCTGGGTTGCCATCCACCATTGGTCGGACACTCCATCTTTCTTCGCAGCGAGGCTGTCAGACAATGTGGTCGGATCCGAACTCTTCGAAAGACTCAGCGTTGGTTGAACAACATTGGGTTGCCCTTTTTGACCATCGACCAAGTCGGTTTGAGCAACTTGAAGGATCACTCCAGTACGGAATACTGGTCCGAATGTCACGTTTCCGAGGACTTTGAATTGATGATTCATCTTTACAATCTTGGATTCAATGGCCGATATGTGGCCTACCCAGGGTGCGAATTCCAAGAAGGTATCACACGAACATTTGACGAAGAAGCTGGACGCCATCGAAAGTTTGCTTTGGGAGGTAAGAAGGGAAAATCTGTTTCTCTGCCCTCTTTTGATGCGACTGTTGTCCTGAACTGTTCTTTCCTTCTGTTTTTCAGCCCACGAGCTAATGTTCAACCCCATCAACAGCTGGATTTCTCAAGGACTCTTCTCCCCCTTGTTCAAAATGTTCTTAAGGGCGGATATTCCAAGCTACTACAAGATTTACCTCACAGCCTACCTGTTCTCGTACACAAGTGGTGGAGCCTACCTGTTGGTATTCTCCATTGCTGCGATTGCGCGTATCGCCGGGACGGAACAGGCAGTTGACTACATCTATACATTCAATAGTGCTGGTGTCTTGGTTATGAGCGTCCTGGTCTACTATATCATTGGATACACTTGCTTTCTTATCACGATGGTCCGAATGCACTGGGCAAACAAGAACATCTTCTTCACCAAGTATCGCCAGAATGGAGTCTGCCATCTCGTCTACAAGACAGTCAGGTATTGCATGCTCTTTCAGGTCATGTTCTACAGTGTTATGGGCATGTATTTCTTCCTTGGTTCAATGGATCATTTGCTGTCCAAGACTGGAGTTGTTGGCGCTACGAACAAGGACTCTGTCAAGATCAGTCGATGCACAGCGTTCATGGATACTGCCCGTTTCAATATGGGAAGTTGGTTGATTGCCATTTACCTGATCGTTATGGCCTATTTGACCGTCTTGCAAGACGAAGATTGGGATGTTTCGTCGTACCCAACTGGCGATCAGATCGTCTCGACGGCATTGTTTGCTGGACCACCGGTACTCATTGCACTATTCGCCTTTATTGTTCCCATTATCATGAATCCACATATTCTTGGATGGCCTTTCTACCCACCGTTTGGTGGATGCTGTGGGGGAAGCAAGAGCAGCAGCAACAACAACAGCAAAAAATATGCCAAGCCCAGCAAGTCGAATCAGAACGTTGTCGACTTGAACACTTTCATGACTGGGTCTTCTCCGCAAGCTGAAGAACGGCTTGAAAAAGAAATTGAGAGACTGCAGAGGAAGCCCGATGTGGAACTCGGTAGTCTGGCCACTAATGAAATGGTTCGTCATAACAAGGGGAACCAGAAGACCTCTGGACACAGTGGCAAAACAACGAAAAGGAGGACCACCAAAGCCAAGGCAGCAAAGGCAGCCAAGAAGCCTCCGAGCAAGAGAGAACACAGGAAAGCTGCTATTTAGAATGCTTGAATGTTGAAATTGGTTCAAGGACGCAACATTGAGCAAATGTGATTGTGAATCAAATCTACAAAAGAGAAGTGGAAACCCATTCATAGCCAATGTGAATTTCAATGTCAGCCTCGAATGTGAATGTGAATGTCGATACGTGTTTTAAAAATAGATATATAATAAATAGGGTGAACTTCTACTTCCCATATCCAAACAAATCTTATTATTGTATGGTAGGAGGTCTAAAAAGCACACCTCCTCCTTGATCATTTCGACCAACCAGATTGAACTGCCCTCAAAGTGGGGGAGAAGCGGCCTCCCCGGTCCCCTCAATTGTGATGACCTCCATCTGACTTATCTTGAATGAGTTTTTGCTAGTATCTCTCGTCACACTATAGAATTGAAATAGAGCCAAACCAACCAGTAGTCATATAGCCTTGCGAAGGAACCAACTGGGCGAAATAATGATGATGACAATCCTCAGATAGAAGGATCCAAGATAACAAGATGGTGAAGTTGGCATCATCAAGGAACCAGATTCAGAGAAAACATCGGTACAAATCTGGTCTTCAAACCCCAATAAGCTGTAAAAGCATCTACTGTGCTTTCGCAATACTTATTTGGGTCCTAGTTTGGGTATTTGGTTTGAATCTCATCACTTCGTTTGCGCCCCATCATCATCATCATCTACGTGACAAGCTGGTGATTGAAGAAAAGGACAACAGCCCAGCACAACGAAGTCATCCTGCCGTCTCTTCTAATCTGGATGACAATGACAGTGTTGCTATTGAAATTCCTGGCATGAAGGTGGAATTACCATTTAAAGATCAAGAAAAAATTGAGGTGATTTATCCGGCAACCATTGGTACCACCACCACAGCAGCAGATCCAAAGGAGCATCCGTCATCCAAAGGATTGGTTTTGTTGTTGCATGCCTGCACCCATTCCGCCCTGAAATTCTTTTCACCGTCAAAAGAAACATGTCCGGATTGTGTGGGCCTTTCCGAAGAGCTTCGTATCGTCCGACTTTTGATCCGAGAGGGATACACTCCTGTGGCCATTACCTGCCTGAATCGAAAAAGTGGTTGCTGGTCCAATGCGGATATTCCAAGAGTAAAGCATGTTCTCAGCCAGCAACCGTTTTCAACGTATACTACTAATACTACAAGAGTAGTGTACGCCATGGGTGCATCGTCGGGGGGTGCCTTTGTTGCCCAACTCGTCGTGGAACATCTAGTACAGGCAGGACTGATCATGGTGATGGGTTTGGGACCTCAGATTGTTACGAAACTGAAGGCACTTGAAATGAAACCAATTCTTTACCTTGCTCCTATGCCTCGTGACAAGGGGACCACCTATCGTGCCTCTCAAAACTACAATGAACTGATGAAAGATCACAATGCTAATGTTACTACTACTATTTTTTTGGATACCACCAGATGCAAAGCATTGCCCGTCACGGTTGCATACTTGGTGCAGCGCGTTCCAGGAATGACTCCAGAGGTGGCATCGAATTTGATTCAGATATTGCAACGAGAACAGCACATCGATGCCAGTACGAAGATGCTATTAGTAGACCCAACACGATCCAACTGGCGAGACCTACTACTAGTTGCTGCCAACGACAACAACAACAACAGTAGTAGTAATAGTACTCATTATGCTGGAAGGTTCGCTCTCAAACCAGGATATTCGCCATTGGCCAAAGCCTTACATCGCGCTTGGGCGTTTCACGAATACTGTTCCGAAGTTGTTGTTCCTGCCTTGCGATTCTTCGAAGAACATGATCAATAATGATAACAACAAAAAAAACAAAAAACACTCCGGAGAAAGAAGTAGTATTACAATTGTGGATCTATTTTTTCTGCTCTATTTACTATCTCTTTGTGTAGGTAGACGCTAAAACGCCAATTGGGAAGGAACAAAATCACCAGCATATCAAAGAGTGGTTAGACGTAAGTGGGGGTCATGGGCTTCAAAGCCAGACACACTTTCTTCGTTCCTCGAACATGCACAAAATCGAACACCATCATATAGCAACCGAGAAGCAGCCACCCCGAGTTTTGACAGTTTTGTAGATAGCAAAGAAGCGAATCGCAGAGAGTAGAAGCAGAAGGTGGCTTGGTTTTTTGGATTTACTAGCCTCCACTACCACTTTTTCTATCACCACACTGATCGGGAAAGCTGTCGAGAGGATCATTGTCTGTAAAGTTGGGCAGTGGTGGGAGTTCTGGATGAATGTATTCATTGCCATTTATAAAATGATCATATCTTGCTTCAAATAAACGTTTTGCATACTCATACAACCAAAGATCGGCTGGAACATACTCTGCGATCATTTTTTGTTCAATGTCGGACGGGGGAGGTTGCTTTGTCTTGATGGTGCCTTTGTTCTGTTTTGGATAGGTTGGCACAGTGTCCAAGTCAAGGGTGAATTGCAAAAGCTTCATGCTACGGTCCAGATCCTCCATCAAAGCCAAGTAGATAGTTTGATCCAGCCTGTCCGCTGCAACTAGACATTCCGCCGTTTTGTTCTTTCGGAGATAAGCTTCTACTGGCGTAACCTCTTCATTTCGTTCTCCTCGAGTCCCAGCTAGAAACCAAACTCCGCTGCCTCCATCTTCAATTGGCTGGCGCCACCCTCCCGGACTGCATAGGTATTGAAGAAGTGTCTTGTTGACAAAATACTTGCCTTTTGCCCAAGACAATTGTTTGGAAAAGTAGAATTGCGATACACCTCTGGATACTGGATGTCGTAAAATGATAATCACGTCCGTCTTTGCTTCGAACAAGGCACTAGATTTGCCCACCACCCCAAATACCTTCTGCTGCTGCATCTTCTCAATATATTTCCAATCAAAATGCTTGAATCCAACGTAGGTACGTGTTTTCCTCCTTTTCACTTGTCCGGGGATCGTCATCTTTCCAGCATTTGGCATTATGGCATTTTTTTGTTGTTGTGGTGTCCTATTATTGCTTATTGTTTCCTCCTCCTGCTGCTGCTGCTGCTGCTGATGCTGATGCTGTATCATTGCCATTTTTCGAAAAATGGAGCTCATGAGCGAATCCATGGATGTCCCTCCAGCCTTTCCAATGTGTAAAAAATAGACATTGTTATTGGTCGATGACATTTTTCGTGGAGGATACGGATGAGATCGGTTCGTCAATTCGTCCACTACTACTACTAGTTGTTGTTGTTTCAAGAGATGTTGTGTCTCATTTGTTATTGTCGTTGGTGGTAGTATCATGTTCTTCTTGGTGGGACGATGATGCTGCTTGTGATCCAAAGACTTTGTAGCAGTGTCTGAATGGGGAGGTGGTATAGGCGGCGCCAATGATTCTTGGGACGGTAGTAGATCAATGACATTCACCGCGGGACGAAGATTTGCAAAAGATAACAGGAGCACCATTAGTCCAACTATGGTGCTAGGGATGAAAATGGCTTTGGACATCCTCCGCGGCAGCAGTGATGTTCTTGCGGTTGTTGATTCACGGCGTAGTAGTAATCGCATGTTTTTGTCCTTCTTGTCGTTTCTCAAATGTCCTCTAGTACTGGTGGAACGATGATGTGAGAAGCACGTTGGAATCGCATATGAGTTTGTTTTCCACCATCGTCATGTATCAATTGTTTAAGAGAGAGAGAAAAATGCATTTTTGCACTTGCAGGACTCGGTCAGTCCCGGTTCAAATCTAGGCTGGTTCTCGTAGACTTTTGACGGTATACTGTAGTACGATACGTTGCGTGGGGTTTTCCGTTGCACGCGAGCATACGTCACTTTTGTGGATTTTGCATGCAATTCAATGCGCAAGGAAGGTTGAATGCATGTACGATGTACGTATGTACGTCTATGATATATCGAGAACTGCTCACACTGTTTTGTCGTGCGCCATTCCTTCCTGCCTTTCTGGTCTCCGCTGGCTATGAAAACGGGGGAATCTCGGAATCAGGAGCATCCTCAGTCTTGGCCCGAAGATACACAGTATACTGCAGATTCGAACCGGAACCGTCTTGAGTCCTACTGCGAGAGCCAAATGCAAGCTATTGTCATCATCAGGAAGAAATACGAGAGAGGCGCAAGATATATAGCCAGCAATAAAGATGATATGGTATTGATGATATCAAGAATGCTTTTTCCTGGATCCGTTCCATAGAGGACATTTGAGAAACGACAACTGGATCAAACTGTCTACTACTTGGCTTTGATGGAGGATTTGGACCGTAGCATGAAGCTTTTACAATTCACGCTTGACTTGGACACTGTGCCATCCTATATCCACAACGGAACAAAGGCTCCATAAGGACAAAGCAGCCTGCCCCTTCAAACATTGAACAAAAAATGATTGCAAAGTATGTGCCAGCCGATCTTTGGTTGTACGAGTATGCAAAACGTTTGTTTGAAGCAAGATATGATCATTTTATCAATGGAATAAATGAATACGTTCATCCAGAACTCCCACCACTGCCCAACTTTACCGATGATGATCCTCTCGACAGCTTTCCCGATCAGTGTGGTGACAGAAAAAGTGGTGATAGCCTAATAGTATATCCAGAATCCAAGCCACTCTCCGATTTGACAAATAACGCAACAATCAAGGATGAGGCAAAGACAAGTTTCACGGAGTTGAAAATCTACTCATTTGACTGATCCACATAGCACAATAGGATGAACAGCCGAAGGAATTGAAAAATGTCTTCTATCTCTTATATTTGCGTTGTTTCTATGATTTGCCCTGGCTTGATTTTGTCAAAGACATTGAAATTTGACTTTTTTGGCTCCTTTTCTCTCTGCGGCTCGCTTTGCTACATTACAAACTATCAAAGGAAGTGAACTCTGGTGGCTTCTCGCTTGCTCTGACAGTGTTCAGCGTAGTTATTCGTCTTGCTACTGACAACGATTTGTGCATGTTTTGCAAGGACGGACGAAAGTGTGTCCGACTTCGAAGCCCACCCCCACTACGCCTGGGTGAAAGTT
>JAAMXS010002317.1:1913-29139 GCA_019693525.1 Cylindrotheca fusiformis | reverse complement strand
AGGTCGAATCGTAGTCGTCCAGGCATTTAAAATATAGATGGTATAGTATTCGTCTGGGCAAAAAAATCGAGCCGCAGATTCTCAACTTCACGAAGGTGGAATGGTCTCCGAAAAATTATTGCTCACAAGTTCAAGATAAGTGAGTTGCTGCATGTTTCGAATTTCACTTGGAATAGTACCCGAAAAGGCATTGTACCTAAGGCTGTACATCGGTATTGGACACATTGTCCAGTTCCACGGCATAAATGGAGTGCTCCCTGAGACAGTCAACAAGAGCTCTTGATCGTGATATAGTTTGTTCATCGTTCATTGCCTTCTTGACTTTGATTCCAAACAATCAATATCTCTATCAGTGATGTCCTTCCTGATGTGGCTCATCATCGGATGAGAGTGCCAAGTGCATTGCACAAGCAAACGGTCTTACTTGTGTGGAAGTGCAAGCTATTGCAAAATCGATTGAAAACCTTTTTGCTTTTATGCAATGCCGGTAGATTCGGGTTCTGGCTAGAGTTTAATCCTGCCTGTCTCCCATTTGCCGATTGCCTTGTGCAAGAACACCACATTCAATCATCTCTCCTTTTCCGTAACAAACGATGCTCTCTTTTTCCTAAGATGGTTTAGCGTTGCTGGATCCTCAACATGAAGTGCATATAGCAGAGGGAGTGATCCAGGCGATATGAGAGGACTGAACGAAGTCTTCATGGATCACAAAATGATCCATTTTGTGGAGGAGCGAATGCGACGAGCGAGTCACTGCCAGATGACGACTGCTTCCTACGATTCGACAAGCTGTGCATTGAATACTGTGAGGACTGCGCGGTGGCTTTTCCTTTGTCATGTTGCGGAGTAGCAACGGAGAGCAAAGAAGTTCTTTGTTGTTGTCAAACACCATTGCAATAATAAAATATAAAATGATGTGTATACGATGGTCGCTGAACTTTCACCTGGCTGGCGTGCCATCCGTTGAGATTTTCTTCAATTTTAATAAGATACCCTTCGAGGCGGCATGGCGGAAATGTCCATCCGTTCCCACCAATGCTCAACCGTTGCTTGTCACTCAGATACCCAAGCCGCCGCAACCATCCCACATTGCAGCAGCACACCGTTGAGGACGTATTTTTTTCTGGCATACTCTGATCCAAACATGGACGGCGGAAGGAACAAGAGGAAAAGATCGGAATCAGGGGATCCCAATCCAGTGTACTTTGTCTACACTAGCCAAACGAAGGGTGCCGACATACCCAAAGGGACTTTGACTCATCTTCGAGTAGATTCTTCTGTTACATGGATTCCTGTGTATGCCTTCAAGAGATGTGAAACACTGGTGCAAGTGAAACTTCCGGCGACACTGACATGGATTGGGGATTCAGCTTTCCACCATTGCTCCAGCTTGGAAAGTGTTCAGTTTGTTCCAAGGAAAATGCCTCTCTCAAGACTTCTGCGATCAATGACAGCCAAGAAGACGGATTGATCGTGTTTCCACAAGAGGCAGTGTTCCCCGTCGGTGCTAGTGCGTTTGAAAGCTGCCACAGTCTGCGGAAAGTCATCGTTTGCTCCGCTTCCATAGTATTTGGCAGGTCAACTTTCGAAAAATGCAAAGGTCTGATTTCTGTTCAGCTGCCTGAGGGGCTTCTGCTGATCGAAGACAACGTGTTTGCTCATTGTGAATCACTGACTACAGTCAACATACCGTCATCTGTGATCAGGATTCGTGCCTCTGCTTTCTTGAATTGCTACAGTCTGACTTCTGTTGATCTTCCGAGAGGACTGCAGGAAATAGATTTTAAATGCTTTTTGGCGTGTGAAGCAATTGAAACTGTCGACGTCCCATCTACAGTATCTAGGATTGGGTTCGACGCATTTAGGGACTGTGGACGGCTAAAACGTGTTAAGCTGCCAGCTACCTTAAAGCATATTGAGTTTGCTGTGTTCTACGGATGTCACCGTTTGGAATACATCGACATCCCTCCGACAGTAGAGACAATTGCTAGTCTGGCCTTTTCTGGTTGCAGTTCCTTGTCGCACATACGAATTCCGCCAAGCATTGAGTTTATTGGACGAAATGCCTTTAGAGGCTGCAACAATCTGATTTCAATGGAAGTTCCAGAGGGACTCACTTTACCTTCCACCGACTATGAGGACCTTGACAACTATCTATCCTCTGATGACGATGATGACTATAATGAGGGTCGGTATTGTACTTCTGGTTACTCTTCCTTGATTAATGTGACATATCAAAGAAAGGCACAAGACTTGTTTGATATGGATATTGTCCTGCATAATTGGAAGTTTCGCAGGATAGTAGCTGGCAGGAATAGCCTTTCCCTCAGATTGATGCGCCGATTTGATTGCTCTCCGATGAACAAGCTGTCCTACTATCAGTCGTACTATTCCACAGAAGACGCAATGGCGAAACTGAGTAGTCTGATGGATGATGATCCACTGGCAGCGACAAGTGAAACTGACGAGTTTGGTATGACCCCACTTCATGTTCTGTCGTTGTCGCAGACTCCGAATGTGAGTATGCTGACTGCCGTGATCAATGGAGGTTATCCCGACCATATCAGTCGTAGTAAGGACTTGCTTGGGTCAACTCCGATTGACTACCTATGCTTGAACAAGACGCCAAATTCTACTGAGGCGATTGGCAGCCTGGTACAGGCGGCAGTTGTGAGGCGTCTTGACTGGGTGGGCTTGGAGCTGTGGAAATCAGACGAATTGCGAACGGTGGATCGGTCGTTTAGGAGGAGGGCGGTCGGCGTCGTCTACTGCAAACTTGCAAAGTATGAACTGAAGGAAATTCTTTCATTGCTGGAGCTACATCTTTGGAAGGCGAAGATCGACGAGGTTCGGTCCAAGGAAAGCGATGACCGACAAAGCTGCCGATTTCGTAGCGGTGCTTCTATTGTGATACCCAACGTGCTCCCATTCTTGGAAAAGCCCTGCTTGAACGACTACTATGTTGACCCTGATCCACCGCGTGTCACATCCAACTCAGGATGGTGTGGTGTAGTGGCCTCGCATTCCATAGGTCTTTATTCCCTACCTAGTACAAGTTGAAGCATCAAATTGTGGAACTATGTCAACCTCTGTTGCTCAGCTTCTGAAGTCGTCACAGTAGGATAGTGAAACAAAATTCGCACGCAGACTCAACAAATCACAAAAAGCTGCATCAACAATGGTCAGGAAAGCTATGTCTGCAGTTTGTAATTAATAGAGCATTCACTTTTTCAACACATCGATGATTAGATTATATTGCTTTATCGCAACATTCCTACGGTCTGCACTGCAACTACGCCATTACAACATCTCTCATTCTCCATTTTTTAAAACCTGGAAGCAAAATCAGAGACAGAGCTAAGTGGATGTGTCGCCACGACACATGCGAGACATGCCCAAGCTGCCTTTTTTTCCCAATGTGGCTAGAAAACAACTGATGCATGAATATATGATGACCAAAAGCGAGATGGAATGAAGTAGGACTGATGAGAGAGCATTCACAGTTTCAATTGCTGATCCAGATTTAAAACTCTTGTCACCGGCTTCCGCCATCACACAAGCCGAGCAAAAGCAAAAAAGAGTCATATGCAAACCAGATGATGAAGTGGAAGTTCATCTATTTTTTTCCGTTCCTGCTGCTGTTTGTGTATACCTCAGACATGTGGCATGTGAACAAGAACAAAACGAAGTTCAAAGAATTTCGAAGGTCGCACAATCCCCAGCCGCCATCGACGACAGACAGTAATAATGACATCAACCAAAAGGGGCGATGTGCCTTGTGTTTTTTCGGTTTGCCCCGGTCTTACAAAACGATGGTCCTACCGAGCATCGAAAGGAATATACTGCCCAGGAATCCAGACTGCGATATCTTTGTCCATTTCTTTTACCAAAAAGAAGAAGCTGCAGGACGATCCAATGATGGCGGAAAGGTGGACCCCAATGAAGTCTTGTTGTTGCGGAATTCGATACAAAATTCGTCATCCTCGCCCAGAGTTGTCAAGTTTATGAACGAAACGAGGGAAATTTTCTTTCAGAAACGACAAGTCCAACTTTGGAGATACCGTGAAACTTACAGCAAAGTTGGGAAGCCGCTGTATTATCCTTGGAAGCATCCGAGTTGGGACAAATCATCTTTGGACAATATGATAGCGCAGTGGCATTCAATTGAGGGAGCCTTCAATCTGATGGAAGATCATGCGAAACAGAATCACATTGAATATACTCGAGTTGCCATGCTACGAAATGACGTCTTGTATTTGACGCCCATTGATATTACGCAACTAGACAATGAAACGGTGGACTCTGAAAACCAACGCTTTGTGGTACCAAATTTTTGCAAATATCCTGTCAATGATCGAATGATTTATGGACCCTACGATGCCGTGAAAGTGTGGTCGACGGAACGGTTTCGCCTCATTGAAAAAAGAGTTCAGCAGCCCGACAAGGCTGGAAGTGTTATGCATTCTGAACATTTTATGAACGATTCCATCTTTTCTACCATCACACAACAGTATGGGTACGAAATGCACCGCAATCCTGACATTTGCTTTCTTCGGACTCGGGCAGATTCCATGGCCCTTACTAATGATTGCAAGGCCAAAGGAAAAGTCCGGGGCTTTCAAAAGAATGTGAACTTGAAACCTCTGATCGAGGAAACTGTTGGGAGAAAGTGTACCTTGGAAAAAAGAGAATTCAACAAAGGAAGAGGCCGTGGCATTGTGCAATGCTTCGACCAACTCGACGGCAACGCTAAGAATTTCAACACTTCTGTTCGATGACGGCCACTAAGAGAGGAGGAAAGGTGGACAGAATCATGTGCCAGAATCATCATTCGTACCTTCCTACTTCTCTACCGACCCAACAAATAGTGTCAGAGCTTCCAATGCCTCTACCGACCCACCAAATAGTGTCAGAGGAAGCCCCGATTTTATGATCCATGGGGATGGTTAGTTGGTGGAGAGAAGCAACGAATAAAGTACAGTCAGCAGGCTAGCCCCCCCTTCCCTTTCCCTGATGAACTTGTGCAATCTTTATTGTGCTGTGGGGGTTTAGCAGTATGAAGTATGGCTCCAAGTTCGAAGAAGATTTTTGATTCTGTGGATAGCTATATATTGTTGCCATCGTAAAACGTTTGGGGAGCGATGATTTGAAAATTCTCACTGCACACTGTTTCCTCAATCATTAACTCTTATCTAGAAGATATGAAGTAAAACATATCCCACATATCGGAGTGATGGCAAAAAAAAAACAATAACCCCAATGTGATATTTGACATGGAAGACTACTATTTTGACTCTCTCTTCGATAGTTTTCCAGAAAAAGACGAAGATCCCTATTATGGACTACTACCTATTACTAGTATTTATGCTTTTCCAATCGCTAATAAAAGTTTGTATGATGTTCCGTATGCTTTTCGGAATGTCGCGCACAACAGCAGCCAGTGGGCATATAATCATATCCTTTCGTAATAGTGGTAGCTAGTAGTGATGGGAGGATTGTGCGGCCTATACACACTCCTGTTTTCTTAATTTTTATTTTAACAAATCTGGATTGAGTTCGGGCATTAGCAATCCAGCACGTGCCGCCGATCGTCGACTCATTTCCCTGGGAGATAGTTGTTGTTCGGCTCCCGTATCAATCCTTTGAAGTCGTTCCCGTTCGGCCAATTCTTGTTTCAAGACCAAATAATCCATGGCCAATTTACGTCGTTGTTGCTCTTGTTGTTGTTTGTTGGTGTTGGTATTCGTTTGGGAATCTCGAAATTGTTGCAATACAAAGGCTTGTGTAGAAGTCAATGATGATGTCTTGTCGGCCATTGTTGCTGTTTTGGGTTTCAAATGTCGCAAGATTCCTCGTAGAAGGTGAAGTGTCGGCTTTTGGGAAGAAGAGGCACTCATATTAGTTTCAATAATAATAAGATGATGATGATGTCTGAATTGTGTGGAAAGGGATGTGATATAACACGAACGAAGTGAATGAAGGAATGGATGAATGGCATAAAAGACAAGAAGATTAGGGAAACATGTACCGTCTGTCCATGCTCAGAATGCACCTCTCACGTCCGCCCTGGCACGTCTGTCGCACGTGTCGTAGCTATGTCGTATAGTGTGGCTACGACACGTGCGGGACATCCTATTGGTTGGGGGTATTTTGTTGTGTTCCAAACAACAACAACAAACGCATTGCCGTCGTTTTACTAGTCATATCACACCATTCACCTCTTCTTTTGCTTATCTCATCACCCTTCAGCACAAAGTCAAGGAAAGAAGAATAAACCGTGCAAATCAATAAAAAGCAGAAACATCACTGCCATATGGCGGAGGACGTCAAACCTCTGAAGAATGAAAGGGCCAACTTCTTTCGTGGCTTTGCTTTAGAATCCAACAACATTATCATCATCATCATCAGGTGGAGATTTTTCGAATAAAGCGAGGTATATTCAATTGCCACATGGCGAAAACGAATATTTGACAGATAAAATTTTATCATTCGACCTTGTTACGAGCATATGACACCACAAATTCTGAATTTTCTTTTCTTTTCAGAAAAGGAAGAGGGGAAAGATCGCCGTTATATACAGGAACACCAGGGATTGGCAAAACAATCTACGGCCTGGTCTTGCTTCGAGGAAATGATGAGAAGAAATGAGGATAGCTCAGTGGTCTATTGGATTGGAAATTATGTATATCTTTTTATCTCGCGACAGGGACGTGACAACACAATTCAGGCTTGTCCCTCTAATAATAATAGCTGAGGAGGATGATGGAAAAGTCCAACATCATCACTCTAATATCAGCAGGGTATTGGCACAGGAAGGCGACACCTCAATTTCTGGATGTGATCGAGGACTCACCCTTTATTATTGTAATCCACGATCCAATGATGAGGGGTGATTTGATGGTCGCAGAGGATATCAGTGCGGTCGGTCGTTCTTTTGGTAGTCATTTTATCATATGGCCATGATTTGATGGACCATTGGAAAACAAAAAAACAACCCAATCAATCTTAAACCTTTTTCTTCCCTTGTGGACACTTGATGAGGCATGCAGTGTCGCTACGCTTCTTAAGTTCAAGACTGATGTTTTCCTGTGAATATTTATTCTACAAGTTTTGCGGTTGTATCCTAAGATGGTTGGAAGGCGGGCTCGATGATACTATGGAAGAGAGCCTCGTTGCGAAGGCAAAGGATGCGGTAAAGAAGAATGGCGACGATCTGTTGGAAAGGGCATCTGATTCAAGAGGATCTATTGTTCACATTCATGTAGAATTTTGATGAGTCGAAGAATCCCATCCGGCAACTATCCGCTTCCGAAGCTAAAAACCGGGCGTCTCCTGGGGCCACCTGACCCATCAGCGACATTTAACAACTTTACGAAATCAAGCACGAAGTATGTGTTTGGGTCACAATTTATCGTTGAGACTGTCGATGATGCCATTTTGGCAGGTGGGGAAGAAGAAGCGATGATGCTTTGCATGCAGACGTGGACAGCACAACGCGGCTTTTAGAGCGTCTACGGGGGCTTATTTGAGCTTCGTTGTCATCGCGCATTTACAAGAATCGGCCGCGATCCGCTGAAGGTTACAGCAAAGCGAGTTTTCAATGACGATACCAAACAAGAAGGCAGCTTCTACATTACGCTGCCCAAATTTTCGGTTGTGCGGTACAGTGGGAATGACCCAGATTTTCTCAAGAACGCAAAGTTTCTGGAAGATATGAAAGTTGGTTCTTATTTTTGGCCTTATTCAATCAATTTTCCGTCCTACGATGCAGCTGCAATTGTGGACAGCGGAACACTGGGCATGACCGGCAGTCGACCTGTTGCACTACTGTTTCAAAGGACCGTATCTGGTGCAACCAATCTCTCTTGCCGTCCGGGTCACGAGGTGAAGAAATTTGACTCGGCCTTTGAAGCGGGAGTACCGGAGTATCGAAAAGATTCTGCAATTACAACCTTTGTTGTGCCTTCAGAATGTTTCGAAACTTTCCAGTTCATGGCAGAAACTGTCTCGAGAGGTGAGGACATGGAAGCAAGAGAACAACAACCAGCTCGGCAATTGGTGATCGAGATGCCGGGTCCGTTCTCCCTAAACAAGAACACAAAACGACTCCTTGAGCAAGTCTTGGATAGAGAATTGAGTCGCAAACAACATCGATACCCACAAGGCAAAACGACGCCTTCTTGAGCCAAGAAGTGGCCAACGAAATGCAATCACAAAAACATCATCATCGATGCTCTTCCACGACAAAAGCTTTGTCACCTTCAGAAAAGTGGAACGCACTTCTCACTTTTTCAATCAGAACGGACTTTTGATTTTGTTTGTTTCAACAAATCTGGATTGAGTTCGGTGATTTGCAATCCAGCCCCGTACCGCCGATCGTCGACTCATTTTGTCCCCCGGCTCCTGTATCGATCCTTTTTAGTTGTCCCCGGTTCGGCCAATTCTTGTTTCAAGGCCAAATAATCCATGATGGCCAGTAGTGTATGTCTTTGTCCTCGTTTGTTTGTTGGTGTTGTTGGTAGTTGTAGTCGTTTGTGAATCACGAAATTGTTACTATACAAAGGCTTTTGTAGAAGTCAATGATGATTGATGCCCTCCCACTGTCGGCTACCATTGTTGTTGGTGATGTTATTGTTTAGGGTTTCAACTGTTCTCCTCGTAGAAGGTGACGCGTGTCGGCTTTTGGGAAGAAAATGCACTTTATGATAGTTCCATAATAATAAGGTGTAGAAGAATATGATGCATGATTGTGTGGCAAGGAATGTGGTACACTAATGAAATGAAGATGAATGAATGGAAGAAAGGCGCAGCTGCCATGCAGTCAAGTCCAACATGCTTGTTTCAGCAGGGTTGACAGTAGAGGAGTAACATTGAAGCGTGACCTCCGAGAATCGAGCTAGTCAAACAAGACTTATGGTTGTCACTTTTCGTTCTTGCGCTCTCTCTTGTTTGATTCTTGATTCGTTTTGATGGTATCCTGTGTGGAAGCCACAAGATGAACTCAAGAACAAGTTCGATGCCGCGCCATCTGTTTTGTTTAACCACCTTCCCAGTGCCGCGTACGCGTGAAGAATCGTGGTGGTACCAACAAAAGCCAAAAAAAGTTAATGCGATGGAGGTTTTATATGGGGTGATGGTGTGGTGTGCAAGGTTGACGATGGTGATCATGGGTTCGCGACAGGTCACGATAGGTTCACCCTAGCAATATTGGATGTTGAAGGGGAGAGGCCTTCTTGTCTGACGCATCCATCTATCGAACAAAAACAAGAATGGACACAATTCACAAAAAACGAAACGACGATTTCTTCCTCTTCTACAACAATAATGAAAACAACATCCCAAACGATGATGAATAGTATTGAAGTACTTTTCGATATGATTGGCAAAACAACCTCCCTGGTAGTGCCAGGAACCTTTTTCATTGTATTGGCCCACCAACGAAATGCCCTTATGGTGAGCTTTTTCATTGGTGCCATTGGCAATGGAATCATGTCCAAAGTACTGAAAAAGGTAATTCGACAAGAACGTCCCACCACATTGACGAAAAATATTGATGATGATGATGTACAAATCGAACCCAGTGACTATGGCATGCCGTCCTCACATGCTATGAGTATGGGCTTTATTGGAGCCTACACGGCTTTGCAACAATTGCCACTTGTTGTGGCAACAACACCGTCCATACTGTTGTACATTGCCATATCATTGCGATATCGTATCCAAACGCAATTGCATTCCATCGAACAAATTGGTGTTGGTTTGATATTGGGAAGTTTGAATTCTATTATTTGGAGATATCTTTCGACGATGTATGTTATGGACTATGTAACGACGCATTTTCTCAATGAACAAGGTGTTTTGCCCGTTTACGCATTGTTGATATCAGCATCTATTGGGGCACTGCTGGTGGTGGGGAGTGTGGAGCGTCGAATTAAACGACGATTCTTTCCGTCCAAGAAGGAAGAACTACCAAGACAAAGAGGATGATCATATTTCCTGGCCTCTTCATGCCCTTGGGGTATGCAAGTTGTTCTTGTTATCGTCTCGCAATGCCAGACATTTGAAGTTGGACTTTGAATTAGGAAATCTCTATGTATAATAAAAAGAGCATTTATTGTCGACCAAGACTAAAACATGTACAACAATTCATTGCCCCCCAATTGAAGGTCAGCGATTTTCTCCTCATATCCGTTGGACGACTTTCCTTTAATTGATCTCTAAATACTACTCTGTTGAGCGCATCTTTTTGATGGCGCATGAAGGCAAACATACCGTCTGTCCATGCTCTGTTCACACTCCACCTTATCAAGTCTGTCCTGGCCCGTGTCGTAGCGACACCAATGGATAGGAACTACATCAGTTCAGTAAAAAGGGGGTGTGTTTCAAAATGACCGCGCAAGATTGAGGGTGATGAACGATGAGGTTATTGAAACGAAAAAAGATTGTCCAACGCACATTGCATTCTTGGTCATTTTCTTCTTCTTCTTGAAACCTCTTGGGTAGACTAGTATTATTATTATTGCTTACATGAGACGTCGCCCCACACCAGCAGCAACAGCGAATAGTAAGATGAACATGTCGAAACGCAAACAAGCCAATGCTACTGATATTGAAAGCAACAACAATGAAGACGATAACTTTCAACCCTTGATCGTCAATGATAGCGAAGCTGGTGCTGTTGGTAGTAGTGGCAAAGCTGCGTTGTCTTCGTTGGTGGTATCTCCTCGAAGTTACAATGGTCGGCGACGAATCTTTGTCGGACTTTTTGTGGTAGTCTGTTCTGCCATTTTGTGGATTTCTCGAGCAAGTGGTAAGCGAGAGATTTGATTGATTGTCGTATCTTTTTTTGCATTCTTCCTCGTGTTTTTGTATTGTTCGTTCGTTCGTTCCGTGCGTCGTTGTTGTTGTTGTTATGAGTGCATCCTTCAATAGTCGCTATAAGGTGGCGGAAGGATCATTTTTGAGGCCATTGTTTTTTCATTGTCGTTGTCGTCCATCACACACCATTGTGGAAATTAATTAAGATGCATAAAAGAGTCCCATGCAAAAATTGGCGGAGACGAAACGCCCCTCCCCCCAAAAAAGGCGAATGGCAGCTTCACTCTGTACGTGTCAACATACCACGGGGTATGATACAGTCCGCAAGAAGTGTTTTTAAAAAGAAGCCATTTTCGCCAGCATGTCGTAGCCAAACGGATAGAACAAAGAGACACACACTCTCTTCTTGTTTCTACCGTGTGAGTTTTGTTGATCCAATCCCCCCCCCTGGGTGCTGGCTGTCTTGTCTTTCTCTCTCGAAACAAAAGACAAACAAACAAAAAGCAAAAAGAAAAAGAGGAAACGGCAAAATCTCGCTCATGGCATACGCTCGTCGTAACTTTGCTGCTGCCTATCAACGAAGTGGAAGTCCTGTTACGATTGTGCCATCTGCACAAAAATCATCATTGACTTCGTATCGCAACAAGTTTTTTCTCATTCTTCTCATTACATCGGTCTATACTGCCTTTTTATATCAACAGGGTCAGTCCATCATATGTTTTTGTTTTGGGGCTCTTATTGCTGGTTTTTTTCATCCTTCCTTCATTTCTCTACATGTTTGATCGTTGCTTCATCGTGTCATATCTTCTCATGTTAATAATCTAACATGTCTCTCACTCCTTTCCTTCACTTTCCGTTTTTTACACAACCACACACTCAGGAGGTGCCAGTACATTCTTAGGAAAGTCCGAACCCAAATCCGACATGCTGTCATCTCGACGATTGGCCATTGCCACATGGAACATTGCTGCCATTAACAACAATCCTTTTGAATATTGGATCACCTACAAGGAAAATCCAAAATATGAACAACTCATGGCCAATATTGAAAACTTTTTGGAACAACCTGGTGACAAGGATGTTCCAGTCAAACAAGTCTTTACACAAGAAATGTTCAACAAGTTGGATTCAAGAATGACCCAAGTGGGATTTAAAAGTGTCAAATCCTATTGGGAAGATGATTTTCAAGATCGACAAATTGTTTCTGGATTTCTAAAAGGTAAATTTATAAATGATCGAGTGTGTGTGTGTGTGTGTGTGTGACGAACAAAAGAATCTTACAGGATTTCAATCCAATTTTTAACCAATCACTCATCTGGCACAGACAAAATGTTGGGAAGCAAACGATTGGCCTCCATGCCGGATCGAATCACCAATACTATCAATCTCGATGGAGGAAAACAAGTCTACCGACCGACGGTCATTAATATGTACAGCGAGGACCTTTCTACCATGGACAAGTGGTATGCGGCATGGGAGAAATTCATGTTTGATGAAAAACTTGCTATTAAGGGCAAAACGGGAGTCGAACAAAAGATCCCCTACGAACTATTGCAACCCATCAAGAAGACCAAATATCCCGAGATTACCGAAACGGAAGAAGCCGATTCGTTGCCTTTGCAAACCATGTGCGGGGCTATCTTTGATGCCATTTTGGTACACATGATGAATACGGTGTCCAAACCAGCCGAATGGCAATCTTTGAAAGGGGTCATGGTGGAAAATCTCAATAAGAAAAAGGTCCCCCACACGATGGAAATTCTCGAAACGACCTACTTGGATTCAGATATTATTACATTGCAGGAAGTCTCATCATCCTTTATTGATCAAGCAAGGGCCAGCAAATTGGGAAAGTACTTTCACATTGTGGCACCCAATGATTTCGATGCGGTACGGGATCAGAATTCTGTCATTTGTTTGAACAAAAAGACCTTTCCAAATGGCAAGGGTGTCGAAATATCCGATCAGGTATCGGATGCCTTTCCCAGAAATGCTGATGGAGATGTCGATGTCCCTGTGGCCAAAGGAGATGTCTTGGCCATTACGGCCAAATCCAAAACTGGAACTTCGTATGTCATTGCCTCCTTTCATGGAGATACCAATGGACTTGCGGTACGTTGAGTTCCTGCATTGTCCATGCTGCCTGCTGAACAACCAAAATACGCTCTCTGTCTCACACAATGTTTTGTTCGTTCGATGTCTATTTTCTATGTTGTGTGACTATAGACCAAACCGGTCCTCGATGCTGTCGTTCAGGCAATGAAGACCGACTCGAAATTGGCGGGCCATCAACTCTTGTTTGGCATGGATGCCAACACGTACGAACATGCCACACCTAAAAAGCAGCAAGATGTTTTGGACTTTGGCAAACATTACGTATCACATGGCCTCACTTCCTGTTGGGGTGATGTTCCGAATCCCTCCAACTACACAACCTTCAATGCTCGGACCTACCTGCAACCACAATTGAATAAGGCTTGCAAAATTGACGAAAAGAGGAAGAATGGAGATGTCAATCCAAAGGATTTTATCCTCTTTGATAAGAGCTCATTTTCGGTAATTCATACCTGGAAGGATAATACTGGAGAAAAAGAGTATATTGAAGACATGGCCTTTCCGACGCTGAAGTTTCCTAGCGATCATGGAATTTTGGCCACGATTATTGAAGCCAAATCCACAGAGTAATAGCCAAAAAACAAGAATCCTGCAAAGAAGAAAGAAAAAAATCTCTATAAAGCCATTCTATTGCTTTCCCCCCGGCCAGGCTTTCCTTAATGTCAATGTGATGCATAGTAGGTCAGTCACAATGGTTGTCGTTCTTCTGTGTGTAGGATTTCTGGGGGGCAGAAGAGGGCTGGCCATGAAAAAAACTTTTAAAAAGGGGAAGCGATCTGCCTTGGAAAACTGTTCCCGAGTGTCTTGTCCGTGACCCATGTTTCCGTATTCGTCGTGAGAGTGCTGCATATGAATCCCGAGTGTCGGTCGTACCAGGAGTCACTTTGAAGAATGGAGATGCCAATCCAAAGGATAGAGCTCGTTTTCGGTGATTCATACCTGGAAGGACAGTACGGGAGACAAGGAGTATATTGAATGACATGGAAGTTCGGACCCTGCAGTGTCCTAGCTATCATGGAATTGTGGCCACCACTATTGAAACCAAATTGTCCACCGAATAAAAACAGTAAAGAAGGAAAAATTTAAAAGTCGTTCTATTACTTTTCCTGGCAGGCTTTTCTTAAAGTCAATGTAATGTATAGGTCAGCCAGTGGTTGCCTTTTTTTGTGTAGTTTTTTTTCTTCCTTGGTTTTTGTTAGGATGTTTCTTCCAAGAACGCCACCGTCTTTTTGGATTGAACCGGTGCCAAGTCTTTGGAAGTATTGGGATTCTCCAATTGCCATTTCCGTATTTGCTCTTGTCGATGATTGCCATTCTTGATCATGACAAGCTTTTTCAACAAGTACCGTTTGTACCCTATAAGAATAATAATGATTGTGTCGCAGCAGAGGGATTGGATTACAAGAAGGAGAATGTATGAATGAATGAGTATAGAGGAAAGAACGCAAAATGCACAATCCCAGCAATTGAGGAGCACACCCTAGTAGGAACGAGAAACCCAAAGTAGTTTCGGGAGGAGAAACAAAACTCACCTTCGACAAAGGTACCATCAGGTTGAATTTTTTCCTTTGCTTTCAATAACCAATATCGTTGGTATTCCTCTTTCGAGATCCTGCTATCGTGGTCGAGATCCATTTTGCGCAGCATATCTCGCCAAGTTCCTTCTGCTTGTTTTGGTGATTTTCCAAATGCCCACCTGCTGACATTTTTAACCTCTTTCTCTTCCAGAAAACCATCTGAACGAGGTCGAAAAATGAAAGAAACAACATTTGGATTAGCATCCATTGCGGGATCGTCATGGGACAAAAAAAGTGAATCACTCTACTTACCATGGTTGTAGTCAATCGCGTCAAAGAATGCATCGCACATCTTTTGAGCGACCTTCACTGATGAGATTCGTTTCAAGCAGTCCAGAAGGTACTTTGCGTATTCTTCAACAAAGGTGCCATCTTCCTTGACACTTTCGTTCGCATGTATTTGTGTCCACCAGTCGATGTACTCTTGCTTCGATATTTTGTGGTCTAAATCTTTGTCCATGGCTTTCAACATGGCCAACCAATGCTTTTCGGCTTGTTCCAAGGTCTTGTTAAAGGCAACCACGGACAATATTTTGGATTCAGATTCTTCAATGTATCCATTTCCATCAAAGTCCATGCATTTGAAAAAAGCTTCGCTAATATCCGAAGCGGAAGAGTTGATGCCTATCGTCTTGCGTTCACTGTATCGTTTCTTGCGGGCCCTGCGTCGTTCGTTCGCATCATCGTCCTCGCCATCGTCGTCTCCGGCAATCTCCTCGTTGCTTCTCTTCCGGTCATAGCTCGGATCCTCCGTTGCGTCTGTCATCCTTGTTGTCGAAACAATCATTCCAAAGAAAAAGGGAGATAAGGTGAAATGACAATTGGACTCTCTCTTGACGTGATACTGATAAGCACAAAAATTGCACGGTTGTTGGAACCTTTTATGTTGTTCCTGGATATTATTATTTTCCACACGTAGGCAGCTCTTTCTTGCTCTTGGATACGGAGGGGAACTTTTCACGTACGATGAGTTTTTTGGGAAAACTCAAGTAACGAGAAAATCTATGTTTTCTCACATCAGGTGACTACCATCTTGTATCCGTTTCGCAAAATGTCACCTTCTTCGCTGCTGAGACCACGTGGCTATTTGCCTGCTCATTGGTGGGTCTAAATGCTATTATAACAATGATAGTCTTGTCATTTCCCTGCCCAACGGAAATACATAGCAGGTCTGGTGGGTTCGCGCTATAGCTTTAGTTATGTCAACTATGAACTAGCGTAAGCCTGCGCTCTGGCTATGTGCAATTAAAAGCAAGAAGGCATATTTGTCCACGATTGTTCTCGACCAAAAAAATAGAACACACTAATGATGGCGGGTACCCCTCATGACTTTTCGTCATGGCGGGTGCCCCTTTATTGTGACTTTCGATTCGATGGATTAGCAGCTTCCTAAAACAGGAGCACAAACAAGAGCTCGATCCTAGTGGAGCGAGCTATAAAGAGGCAAAGCTACTTGAAAGCTTGTAGTTATCGACCTTTCTAGGAACTGAAAAGTAGAAGGAGCATCTATTTTCTGAAACCTTTTCAGCAGAACAAGGAATGTGTTCTTGTCTTAGTAATATACCTGTGTCAACTGTGTTACTACACAAAGAAAGTATGTGGTAGCTACTAGTACGAATGGAACAAAAAACAACTTCTTCCTTTTACAATAGGCCCCAGTTCCCACATTCTTCTATGATGAAGGGAAGCTATTCTTCCGACTTTGTAGCCGTCCGAATTTTCTTGGCTGGAGATTCAAAGACAGCATCGTCATCCTTTGCGACTGCCGAAGATTTATCCTTCGGTGAGCTCGTGTCCACCTCCTCCGAACCTGATGGCGTATTGTCCTTATTCTTCCCACTACTAGAAGCTGGGCTACTACTCCTAGTACTACCTGCTCCTTCTTGTGGTTCGGCTTTCATGGTCGGCGAATCCCGACTTGGCGATGGGACCGGTTTGGTATCGCTCTCTTGTCGTTCTTCCTTGTTGTTGTTATTGTTGCTGCTACTGTTGGTTGCATTACTAGTAGGACTAGCATTGGTTTCCTTCTCGCCGTCTCTCGGACTCTTTCCTCGTGCGGTCAGTGTAGCACAGTGGCGACTGGCGATTTCATCTTCCTGCATGAAGCGACGTCTGTCGTCCTCTTCTTTCTTGGCATATTTTTCCCTAGTTTCCTCATCCATTTCTTCCCACGCCTTGAGAAGGAGTTCATTCAGTTTGGTATTGACCAAGTAAAGATCTAATTCGTCCTTGTCGTCATCGTCCTTGGTGGATTCTCGGATTTCGGCTTCGGCTCGTTTGCGATACTCTTTCAGGTTGTCCTTGACAAAAAAGTGAAAGTCGGTTTCAATTGGTCGGACTTCTTCGGCCGTGAGTTCTTGGGCGGCTGCCGCACGAAGTCGTTCCACTTCCATATTCTCGGTCATTTTGGAGACTGGGGAAGATTGGACCATTGACGAGTCCGGCGATCGAGAGGGACTCGACTTGGGGTCGGATCCTTGGGGACTGGTCTTGGCTGGAGACCCATGATGGGAAGATTCGGGTGGGGATGTCGGACCACCAGCTCTTGCGCCGTGCCCTGGTGGACCTCGATACGGGGAGGATTGCGGAGGTGGTTGCTGACCTGGATAGCCCCCTTCGTAGGCGCCGTAGTATGCCTGACGAGCACTGGCAGCTGCCCCAGGATGATATCCATAGCTTGAATAGGGCGAAGAATGATGGTGAGAAGGATAGCCTGGATACCCACCAGGACCAGAGGGAGGACCTCGAGCATAGCCATGTGGCGGCGGGGGCCCTGCTCCGTATGGACTTTGTGGTGGACCGCCGTGTCCTTGATAAGGAGGATATCCTGGAGGAGGAGGACCGTATGCTCCTTGAGGATGGGGAGGGCCCCTGTAGCCCCCCATGGCATGATGAGATTCAGGCGGCATTCCCATGTGATGATGATGTGGCGGCGGACCTTGAGGAGACGACGGCGAATGACCGTCTTGAATCAAGTGCGAGTGCGCTCTGCTCGGTGATGGTGGATGATCCATTTTTGATTGTAATGTAGGTATGGATAAGTGTTGAAGGGGCCCAGCGGACATTCTTTGAAGGGTGAAAAAAGGCTGCAAGAAAAAGACAGAAACAGCTAGTTGGATTGCTCGCTTTTCTTTCGCTGCAGTATGATTCTCTTTGATGATGGATGAAGCAATAAACGTCAAAGTTGTTGATTGGGACCTCAATTGCAATGATTGTACTCAAAGCGGGATGGTGACCGCCCAGCGTCAACTGCAAAGATAGTGTCGGTTGCTTTGAAGTCGCTTTTCGTTGAGTCCTAGCAACAGCAAATTTTTAGGAATGTGTCGACTGTGCTTCGGTTACATAGGGAGATCCACAAATTTGGCATGCTTGCTGTTCGTTGAGGCACGCGGGCCTGCAAGTGTGACACAGGTTTCGTTTCTCATATTTCGTTCGACATTGTCCGTGTATAAAATGACGGACCAAAACCACAGGTTATGGGGAAACTCTCTTGTCAAATGTCATCTTCACTTCAACAGTGATAAGAGACTTGATTCTGGCAAACGGTCGGTGATCATAGAACGCCCCATTATGGACGACAGGAACAATACAATGAAAAAACATCGGAAGTAGGGGATATCACGTCTATGTACTTTGTCTACACCAGTGAAACGAACGATACTGGCATACCCAGGGATACATTGACTCACCTTCGGTGCGGTTCCTCCGTTGCAGCGATTCCTGCGACACCTTCAAGGGCTGTGCATCCTTAGTACAAGTGCAACTATCGGAAAATACACAAGAATTGAAGAATCTTCTTTGCACGGTTGCTCCAACTTGAAGAGTGTTCAGTGTCTTCCAATCGCAAGACTACGACACACAATCAGAACTCGGAAGACGGCGTGGTGATTGTGTTCCCAGAAACGGCAATGTTGCAGATAGACACATGTGCATTTGCTTTCTGCCACAGTCTATTTCAACGAAACTCGGCGTGTCATCTTTCGGGAACTGCTTTGGTTTGATATCTGTTTAAGCTGCCTGAGGGTCTTCGAGCAATCATCGAACAGGAGTTGTTTCAGAATTGTACCTCATTATCCACAGTCCAGATACCTTCATCTGTGATCAAGATTAGTGGTCTTGCTTTCACGAAATGTCGAAGGCTGACTTCTATTGATCTTCCTCACGGACTCCTGGAGATAGGAAGGGGTTGCTTTTACGGGTGTGATGCCATTGAAAATATGAACGTCCGAGCTACAGTATCTAGCATTGGGAGTAGAGCATTTCACCGCTGCGAAAGGCTATAATTCGTTACTTTGCCAGCTATAAGATGCCAAGTTCTAGCCAAGTGATAGGAAGCTTGCTACAGGCGACAATAGTGAAACGCGTTGACTTCTTGGGTTGGGTTCGATGGAAATCAAAGCGTTGGCGGAGTATTGGTCGTCAAGGAGGAGGGCGATTGGTGTTGTTAATTTCAAACTTGCTTCCTATCGTTGATGGAGCTGTTTCTATGGAAGATGAAGCTGGACGATGTTAGCTCCACTGAAAGCTTGATCGACTGCGTTGCCGCATCAACAACGGCGCAAGTATTGTGGTAGAATATGTACTCTCGTTTGTGGACAGACTCGACATGGAAGACTGCTTCGTCTCTAATCCATAGACCGTAGATTGCTAGTTTTTCAAATCGTTTCGCATGCCTCAGCTAGTTGCATGGACGCTTGTTCCGGTTCTTAGCTATTAAGTCTGCCAAAAAATGACTCACTTGTTCCATTTACTACACATATATAGTGACAATGTTGCATGGTATGAGTGAGATCAGAGGCTTATATTTATCCTCACTTTCAGCACCACGCATCACTCCAAACAATTGAATTTGAGCAGGGGGGTGCCCCCACCTTCTTGAGTCCAGGGATCCCCCTTAATAGGCTTGTTTTGACACCACATGGCACGTGTCCAACTATCAACTAGCACAGCCAGAACACATTGCTGCCATTCTGACAACAACAGCATCTTTCCAGTGTAAGATGATTCTGGCATACCCTCTGTCGTTGTGAACCGTCCAAATATGGAGGAAAGAATCAGTTTAGAAAAATGGGAGAAAGATCCAATGTACTTTGTCTACACCAGCGATACGAAGGATGCTGACATACCCAAAGAGACATTGACTCACCTTCGGCTAGATTCTTCCGTGAAAGTGATTCCTGACGGAGCGTTCGCTAAATGCAAAGTATTGGTGCAAGTGCGATTACCGAAATCGCTGAATAGAATTGGAAAATCGGCTTTCCGAGCTTGCTTCAACTTAAAGTGTATTCAGTTCGTATCGGCAGATGGCTCTCTCGACGCAACTTGCTCAACCGATCAGAACTTGGAAGATGGCGTGCTTGTGTTCCCAGAAAGGTCAATGTTGCTGGTTGATGAGAGTGCTTTTGCTTTCTGCCGCAGTCTGCGGAAGGTAATTGTTTGTTCCGTTGCCACGAAACTCTGCGCGTTATCTTTCTGGGATTGCAGTGGTTTGATTTCTGTTAGGCTTCCCGAGGGGCTTCGGGTCGTTGAACAGGGGTTGTTTCAGTCCTGTAGATCATTAACTACAGTCCAGATACCTTCATCTGTGATCAAGATTGATGCACTTGCTTTCGTGGGATGTCAACGTCTGACTTCTGTTGATCTTCCGACTGGACTGCTTGAATTAGGAAGGTCGTGTTTTCATGAGTGTCTTTCGATGGAATCTTTAGACATCCCTTCTACGGTATCTAAGATTGGCAACGGTGCTTTTTGCCGCTGCAAAAGGCTAGTGGACATCAAACTGCCAGCAACCTTGGAGATTGTGGAAGCTGATTTGCTCTCCGATTGCTATAGTTTGGAATACATCGAGATCCCGACAACAGTTAAGACAATTGGTGATATGGCTTTTTGTCGCTGCTCTTCTTTGTCGCACATAAGAATTCCACCATGCGTTGTCCATGTCGGACAAAGCGTATTTTCAGGATGCAGCAGTTTGATTTCACTTGAACTTCCAGAGGGTCTCATCTTGTATGAAATTTCCGAGTGCCCTTCCTTGGTGAATCTGGCGCTTCCAACACTACCAGTAGACCAGTCTTACAGAGGAGTCTTCTTCCAGAATGTGAAGATTGCCAATGTTGTTGACGGATATGACGACCTTCGGCTCAAGCTGAAGCACCGATTTGATAGCTCTCCGTTGAACAAACTGTGCTACTACCAAGCATACCATTCCGCAGAAGACACAATGGCGAAAGTGGGCAGCCTGATGGATGAAGATCCATCGGCAGCCACTACCCAAACAGACGAGCTCGGTATGACTCCACTTCATATTCTGTCGTTGTCACAGACTCCAAATTTGAGTATGCTGCTAGCTGTGATCAATGGAGGTCATCCCGACCATATCATCCGTCGTAGGGACTCGTTTGGGTCAACCCCGATGGACTATTTCTGTTTGAACAAGATGCCAACTTCTAGCCAAGTGATAGGAAGCTTGCTACAGGCGACGATATTGAAGAGTCTTGACGCGTTGGGTTTGGACCGGTGGAAATCCGATGTTTTGCAGGGTATCGACGAAGCTTTGGCGGTGGATTGGTCGTCAAGGAGGAGGGCGATTGGTGTCGTCTATTTCAAATTCGCGGACTATGTACGGAAGGAAATCCTTTCGTTGGTTGAGCTATGTCTTTGGAGGGTAAAGATTGATGGGGTTAGGTCCGAGGACGTGGCAGAACGTCAACGCTGCCGAATCAATAGCGGTGCTTCTATTGTGATACCCAATGTGCTCCCGTTTCTGGACAAGCTCGACATGGAAGACTATATCGAATCTGCTTCGTAGATTGTAGAGTTTTTTGTAGCTCTAAGCTGTATAGTTTTGTAGTCTCCCGCTGGTACGATTATGGAGCATTCGTTTGTTGAAACTATAGGTATCTTCCGGATGTCCACCAATAGTTTTTCCTCGCGACCAGGCTGAAGCCGACACACCATTTGTCGAATTGTTCAATAGGCTGTACGCCCAAAATACTTGCTACAAAGAACACAACTCAATGGAAGACTAACTTATAATACAACAATTATTGATTCACTCTTTTATCATCAACAACACCCATATTCATCAGATAGGATTACATTTTCTCAATTCTCATCTCTTTTCAACATTTATATGCACCACCAACTTCTTTATTTACGATTGACCAAGGCCTTTAGCCAACAACTCGACCGACTACCAAAACAATGGCTTCCTAAGTTCCCTGTAGCTCTTGGCGTTTTGTTGGTTCCTTGAAATGCTCAAAACTTATTGCAATGTATTGTGATACTGGAACGCACTTTGTAAAAATCCGCAAAAGAACCATTTGCATTTGACCATCGAATCTGTTTGGATTAGAAAACAACAAAAGGTCGACTTGATATATTCCTAGGTATATTTTGCTTCCACCATTTTCCTTTCATTATCGCTTCAACTTGCAAAGTATACCCTTCTTGAAATGGCCCCGTAACTTTTTCACATTGATCAATGGTTCAACTTTTCTTGTCACAGGATTGAAATGCGGCTTTTCCCGGTCCAAAAATCTACCGAGAACTTTGAGAAATTCTTCCCATTCGTCATGAATGTTGGGTGCCTTTTCAAAGGCTTTTCCAAATAACATCACGCATAGGTCCATAACTTCATCCTTGTTGAGGGGTCGTTCGTCCAACAAATCAAAGACTCGATTCTGATACCCAATCTCTCGACATCGATGAATCGGTATGGAATAGTTGAGCCATTTGTTATACCTGTGAATCTCCTTCGCCTCATCGATAAAGTCATCCAGTACTTCCAGGTTCAATTCGAGTATCTTGTCCAGACCATTGTAAAAATCTACAACTTCCTTATCATCTGTGCACAATCGAATTACCAACCAAATGGGCAACTGTTGAATCTCACGAAGGGCATTGATAAATTCTTCATTGGTTTCATTGTTTGTAAGGCCAATGCTGGAGGTCGGTAGGCCGTCGGTAGCTAATATCAAAACCGCTTGAAGTCCTTTTCGGATCATTTCATCTTTCATTGCCGCTACTCGCTCCCCAATTTCAATGACATGGGCTGTCATTGGAGTTGGTCCACTCCTAATAAGGCACAAATGGGAAGTAGCAGGTAGTCATAGTTGAGAGTTGGCATCCATTTTGACAAGTGTGTTTTCCAACGAGGATGATAATCCTGATGGAGAGGAAAGAACAAAAAAAAAAACTTACGGTTGGCATAGGCGCATGGTCCGCTTGGCATTTTCCACCTCATCCTCCTGAAATTTTCCACCATCACCTATAGTAAATTCAGGGTTTCCACATCGTGCACCGGGATCATTCAAAAATCGAAATACACTAGTGGCTTGGATCACTCCCGCCAAAGTCGCATGGTAGTTGACAGTCTCCTGCAACTCGGCCCATCTCGTACATGGAACGGTGGAATTCCCTCGAATACACGTCCCATCATTCTCCATCATCGATCCCGAGTTGTCGAGAATCCAGAACCGAACCGGAAAGACAGATCGTGTATTCTTCCCCAATTGAAGGGCTAATCCTCGAGGAAATCCCATATCAATCAACTGATGGGCTTCTTGCTCTCTCATGATGGACGATTGAGATTTCACCATGGAACGGCGCATAGTATCGCTGCTGTTGCTAATCATGTGCGGATCGTGATGCTGCTGGTGATGATGCTGATGACTACCAATTTCCGTATATTCAGCCACGTGGTGAACCTCTTCCATGACATGGGCTTCTGCAAACTGTTGTTGTTCACGCCGCTTTTGAAAGGACGGAAGGCTGGAAACTCGAATTTCATCATCCACAAATACATTGGTTGTCGGTACTGCTGCCATATTCCTATTGATCATCAGTGGGGACGAGGGTATGGAAGATGACGATGCTCTCCGACTGCCATGATGGCGTCCTCTTCTTCCAGGTGGCGGAGATGGTGGCCGTGGTGGTGAATAAGCGCTTGCCATGTCGATTGCTTCAGCAGCAGGTTGTGATGATGATCGGACTCGGATGTGGCGCGGTTTCGAATCGACACCTTGCAGAGTAGTAGATGGACGATGCATGCTGCTTTTGAAGGTTCTCTACAAGATCAAAATAGAACTTCCACATATAAATGTTGCATGATTGCGGTTTCTGATGCAAAAACAAGCAATGGAGCTCGGTACCAGCAAACGTGGCTGGGTTCGACTATCTTGACTAAACGAACAATATGTTTCATTTCACGGAACGTCATGTGCGTTGGGTTTCAAAAGCTCCTTTTCGATCGGGAACCCCATTGGGTTGGCGGTACAGTACAGTATAAGAGTTGCGATTTTTAACGCTAAAAAAAGACTTTTGTGCTTTTTATTAAAGGTGAGATGTCAGATAATTTGGGGGATCCGGGGTTAGTTCAACATGACTTATTCAAACTCAGGAGAATCTCCTCAAACCCCCATTTTAAACATGGATCCCCTTTATACAGACATTGATTTTCTTTACACACCAGTGATAACTCTGTTCTCAAGGGGGGCCGTTAAATCGCAACACTTTCCTTGGACTAAAATGTATGGTTATCTTGCTTGTGGTTCTATACACGATTCCCATCAATCCCAGCCAAATTCTTAGAGAGGTCGAATGAATCAATCCAACAACCCTCCTTGCGGTTGAATGATTAGCTCAAACAAGAACCTATTGTTTGCAACTAGTTTGCTATTACTATTCTAGTAGTTGTTCCATATTAAAAACCTAAAAACATTTTCAAATTCTACCATTATATTTGTTGCATTTGTGAAGAATTTCTTCATCCAATTCTGCCACAAAATCCAAAATTTCCATGGGATTCGTAGCTGTTTTGTAGGCCATGTATTCGAGCAATGGTCCCAGTGGTGGTCTTAGCTGCCAACCATTCTCCTTGGGCATTCGATCCGTTAGTAAATACTGAAACAATGAATCATCTTCTTTTTCTTTTCCTTCTTCGTCGTTTTCGTTGTTCATCGTACTAGTAGTAGCTGGATCGTCCGATCGGCACATTAAGAATGTATTGTTGGGGCGGACTGCACCCGTCGTGGCAACAGACGATGACTCTTTTGGTTGTACTATTGTTTTTTCCTGTTGCTCTTCCAATGCCTTGACAAATTGTGGTAAAACCGTATTATCGTTCGTATTCTTCTTCAATACGATGGTTTCCATAAAATCGAGATAATTCTTCATGAGTGGTCCATTCCGAAGAAATTGAAAATGGGCCGCCGAACGTGGAACAAACCGATGATGATTTGGGGCGGTGTCATCATTATCATCACTGGATGCTGGAACTTCAAATTTCATATCTTCCCATCCGGGAATCATTTTACATGCCACGACAATCACGGCCAGAATACGAGTCGTTTGAAGTAAAAAATCGGGACGTGCCTTTTTCAAGGCGGGTGGGATCCATAATGATGACGACGACGACGACGACGAATGATTGTCATTTCCTCCGGTAGTACCGCCATTCTGTTTGATGGGATGTCCCATAATGGACAATGCATAATTCAAAACTTGTTGATTCATTCCAAAGTCTGCCACGAACCGTGCCGTGATGACGGGTACATGCGATGGAAGAATGATTCGACCAGCCGTATAGGATTTGGAAGCCTGGGATATAATCGTTCGTTTGGTCCTTTGTCGACGTATCACAATTGGCCTTGCCTTGTATCCGCAAGCAATATTCACATTGGTCAACATCCGTTCCATCGTCCTGACGGATGGTACAGAAGACATTCGAAAGGATTGTGCAATGAGTTTTAAAGATGAATCTTCTTGCTGTTTTGGTGTGAGCAGCGTAAACGCGTTGAGTAGTGGCAGGGACCCATTGGCAATCCAGCGGCGAATGTGATTGAGAGTAATACCCAAAGGTGAAGTAGCAGTCAGCAATATGCAGGCTACCATCAACATGTTGGGTTCGAGCATAAGAGCGGCCTCTTTTCGGCCCACATAACTAATTCGGGTTTTGCTGTCTCGTTTCAAATGTCGTTGTATCATCAGAGTAATGGCGCTTCGATCATAATCTCTCTTGTTGACTGTTGGGACCACATCTGTAGACAACTCGCTGCATTTGGAATCGTCGTCGTCTTCTTGTCGAACCTTCTTATCTGGTACAAGGACCTCTCGTAGGTCGTTATCGTTGTAGTCATCCGAATCGCTTCCTTCATCCTCTTCTTCCTCTTCAAACTTTACTTTTTCCTCTTGTGCCACTTCATCTTTCAGACGTTTGGCTGCCATATAACTTAGCGTCTTGGATAGGATGGTTCGTTGAAAGTACGTCAAGAAATGGTCCCGAAAATGGAATCGAACTTCTGGATAGAGTGGAGCATAGTAATCTGCACCATCCTTCCAGGATCTCAAATACGCCTCCCACATGGCCTTGACCGTGGTGAAGACGTCGGTAAAACTCTTTTTACTTCCAGCAATTTCGCAAAGTATTCTGGTCGATTCCTGTAACACCCGTTGCATCGCCCCAATGCACTCGAGTGTGTCCGGTAACCTTTCACTCGTATCGTGTTCTTTCAAGCTTCGCCCCCGACGTTTGTTCGTACTACTTCGGTTCTTGTTGTTACTTCCTGGTCGTCCCATTAATTGTCCCCCACGACTTCGTCCGGCCAAACCCATGGCATCTTCCATATCCATTTCCATTTGAGAGGCGGCAACAATTGTTTGGGATTGGGTAAAACATTCTGTGCAGGTAAGATTGCCTGTCGTTTCATCCATGTAAGATTGTGTTCCACCACAACTATCACAGACAAAGGACTTTTCCGCATTATTGTTCTTGCTCTTGTTTTGAGTAGTAGTATTGTTAGTAGTAGTAGTATTGCCAGACAGGGATGCGAACGGTTGGAAGGATGACGACGAAGGTTCGAAATCATCGTCATCCTCAAAGTAAAATGACATGCTGATGGTGTGACTTATTGCTCTGATATAGCACTTGTGTCCATGATCTCTTTTTTTGTCTGCTGGTGGACTATCGATGCGGCATGGTGACGATGAGAGAGAGAGAAATCGACGATTGTTGAGATCATGAATCCAAGTAAACAGGTGATGGAAGTTCATAGTAAGCGTGATTCGAAAACACGTGACTGGCATCCAACAACGTTTGTCCGAAGGGACATGCCGCGAGTGTCATAGGTATGTCACAGTGTCGCCATGACACAAGCGGGACACCTGCTTCAATCGAAACACGATGTCTTATTGGGTAGAATCCTACGATACGAATGGTAAGACATAAAACTCGCCGCACACGACGGCTCGAACCCATCATCATCATCGTCATCATCACACGATGCCCTTTTTCTTTTTACAAGAAACATATACTGCAACGTGAACAAAACTGGTTGAAAACGATGCCCAAACCGTGACAGAAAGCGTGAGCAATGAAGTAAATCCATCATAAAAATCAATTGACGAATGATCTCATAATCTTATCTTCTTTTCTTATTCATGGATGCAGCTGAGTTTTCCTTTTCAGTTCATTTATTGTTCAATGGTTTCCCTGTCTGATGATTGCATCTCGGATCAGGCTGACACCCACAAATGCATATGGCTTTGAATGCATAGGTTTCCCTGTCTGACGATTGCATCTCGGATCAGTCTGACTCCCACGAATGCATATGGCTTTGAATGCATAGGTTTCCCGTCTTGACGATTGCATCTCGGATCAGGTTGACACCGACGATTGCATGGCTTTGAATGCATAGGTTTCCCTGTCTTGACGATTG
>JAAMXS010002311.1:27936-39144 GCA_019693525.1 Cylindrotheca fusiformis | reverse complement strand
GTGGCCCACAGTTGCCATGTTCGCGCTTGTCATCAGTGCGATTCCTATTGCCACGACCCCGCCCTTTGTAGTCACCAAGACGACGTCGTCGACGTTCAATCATAAGTTTTGCCCCGTAACAGATATCGTTGACGGCGAGTCCTTGACAACAGCTCGTTTGCATTTGACCAAGGGATCCTTCACAGGCATGAGAACTCTCCTCGAATAAGTTTCGTCCTTGGTAGTTTTACATTTCCAAACAACACAAACAGAAAAAATGTCGCATTTGCAAAGTAGTGTATCTAGTAGGAAAAGTTTTAATTTTACTGTGGAGTTTTTAACTAGTCAATTCGGAGACCGAAGTTGTGTTTTGCCACGCGAAACGAAGCCTGCTACGTAACACACCGAAAAGAATTCCTCCCTGAGTTTTTTGCCAGAAATAACTAGCTGTTTCAATTTTTGCTCTGCTGGGAGGATGGATTCGAGGAAAAGTTGAACTCATCTCCAAAGATTTCTTGGGTGCACAGAACCTATGCTGAACCAGTATGTATGCTGGTTACGAGTTGATTAGATCGACCACAAACCTCTCATCTGTAAACACGGTTGGTCGTGGTTGGATTTGGCATGTGCCGTAAAAGAGAAGTCGGTCTTGGGTTCTGCTAGATAGCTTTCTACGCTGGATTCGGCTCAATAAATGTCAATCTGATATATAAGTATCAATCTGACATCCTCCTTAAATGTGCAAAGGCCTATAGTGAACCAGTAACACCAGTTCCGTTTTTGCACCAACCCGAGTCTCGACTCACAAAATTCAATCAATCCATATTCAAAACCTAATTCCAGCAAACATGAAGTTCTCAAGTATTATTGTTGCTTTGTTGTTGCATCATTCTGCTCATGCAGGAGAAGGTGAAAACGGCGATGTTGCGAAGGAGACAGGTGAAAGGAGCCTTCGTAAGCACAAGCGTGAGCGTAAGGGCCCACCAGAAACTGTGAGGTACTTTACTCTTGGTGGTCAAACCAGTGTGACAAAAAGTCGCACTCACCAACATCACCATGGGCGAAGCATGCGGACCAGAATCGTAGGAGGCAGCGAATCGGACCCTTATGAATTTCCATATTATGGTACGACAATGCAGCGTGAAAGATGTGGTTCTGGACTGGAGCTGGCTCTAACCAACTGCGCTTTGTTCAGTGGACATGGGTGGGTGTGGAGGTAGTCTCATTGCACCCGATGTCATCTTGAGCGCTGCTCATTGTGGTGACTATACAGGAGACAGAGTTTTGGTGGGAGCCTACCGCAGGGGTTCTACCAACTTTGGTGCCGTTCGTGTCAAAGTCGAAGAGACGGTGATGCACCCAAACTATGATAACGTTTCGGAGGAGAATGACGTCATGGTCCTCAGACTTGCTTCGCCAGTGACCTCTTCTTCGTCTGTGAACCTGTTGATCAACGATGAGTACAATATTCCTGCCAATGGTGCCTCCTTGACGGTCCTTGGGCTTGGAGACTTGGTGGAGGATGGAGCACAACCAACCAATTTGATGGATGTGGTTGTCAAGGCAGTGGATACTGACCAGTGCAACCGCCGCGATGCCTACGATGGGGAAGTTTACGATTCTGTCATGTTTTGTGCTGGTACGTATCATTGGGAATTATTTGTTATACTTTGGTGCGCAGTGCGAGACGCTTCGAAAATTCATCTTACACATTTTTCTTCGTGGAAAAAACATCAGGCGTCCAAGGTGGTGGCAAGGATTCGTGCCATGGAGACTCAGGTGGCCCCATTGTCAAGCGTATTAACAGCAACACCCACCTACAAGTTGGAATTGTATCGTGGGGATATGGTTGTGCTGAACCCGACTATCCCGGCGTCTACACCCGGATCAGTGGTGTCTACGATTGGATCACTAGCGTTGTCTGTGACGACTGGCAAGCCGACGGTCCACTCTGTGGCAATGACAGTGGCGGCAATGGTGATGAGGATGATGACAATTCTGGCGGTGGTGGTGGTGGCGGCACCTGCAGCAGTTCCCAGTTCGAGTTTGACTTTACCATACGCACAGATGATTATGGAGACGAAACGAGCTGGGAACTCACTCGTGACGGCTCGGTCGTTCTCAGTGGAGAAGATTATTCAGACAATCGTTCCTACACAACTGAGAAATGTATTCCTCGCGATTGTTATTCATTGACCATCTTTGATTCATATGGCGATGGATTGAGTGAAGGTGGAAACAATGCAGGATATCGTCTCCAAGTCGATGGGCAAACCATTGAAGAGGCTGGTGGAGAAGATTTTGGTGACAGCACCACCATGAACTTTGGCAGTTGCAGCAGTAGTGGAGGTGGCAGCGGTAATGATGACGATGACGACAATACAGACGACGATGACAGCAATGGAGGTGGCGGCGGTAATGATGACGATGACGACAATGAAGACGACGATGACAACAATGGAGGTGGCGGTAATGATGACGATGACAACAATGATGACAACGATGACAACAATGAAGATGATGATGGCGATTATGATGATGATTACGATGATGATTATGATGACGATTATGATGACGACTATGATGACGATTATGATGACGACTATGATGATGATTATGATGACGATTTTGATGATGATGACAATTACAAAGCCGGAAGTGGCGGCAGTTCATGCAAAGATGTGAACTTTGAATTGCGAACTGACGACTATGGTGACGAAACCGATTTCTTCCTCTTGACGGACAATGGTCAGGTGATCTGGGACGAATGGGGCTTTGGAGACAACCAAGTCTACCAGTTTTTCACCTGCTTGCCGTCCAATGGTTGTGCCACCTTGGAGGTCTATGATTCGTATGGCGATGGAATTTCATCGCCCGGAAAGATCAAACTGACTGTTGATGGCACTGTCGAGTACAATAGTGGAAACATTGGAGACGGCATTGTCTTTCGCATCGGAGGAGGGTGTTAAGGCTCGATCTGAAAGTCACCTGCACCACCTAAAACTATACCTTCGTAATTGCACAATAAGAAACTATTTTATAATTGAATTTCAGAATCATGCTCTATAAAACTTCATTGAGCTTAAGAAGAGAATCTATGTCTTCTAGCTGGTACTAAGAGGAGTGCATAGACCGACAGACTCGATGTGGGGGAGCTTCCTCCCCCGTAAAGTCTATGGGGACGACCCCCACAGTTTTCAATCACGCACGTATCATCAGTAACCAGCAACATCCAAAAGACAACAAAACCGACAACGACGAACACAAAGCAAACACAACAACACGATAAGCCACCATGTCTTCCACCAAGAAGGGATCCGATATGGAAGAAGATCCCTATGTGGTCTTGGGTGTTTCGCCAGGAGCAACAGATGTAGAAATTACCAAAGCCTATCGTAAATTGGCGTTGAAATGGCATCCCGACAAGCAACGGTCTACCATGAGCGAAGTGGAACTGGCCGCAACTGCCAAGAAGTTTCATGACATTCAACAAGCACGAGCCTTTTTATTGGAAGATAAGGAAGGACGACGGAAATTGGATACCCAACGAGAATCGGAACGAGTACGGAAACAGGCCAATGCGAAACGAGAACAAACCATGAGTGCGACACGGAAACGAATGCGAGATGAATTGAAACAAAAAGAAGCCCAAGCCAAACAAGAACAAATGGACAAACAACGCATGGTTCATCATAAGAAGAAAAGCAAGAGAAAGAATGACTATGTGGACCAATTACGACGGGACGGAACCAAATTACAAGAGGAGTATGCCGAGAAACAGGCTGCCCGAGAAGCAGATGGAATCGAAGAAACGCTCAAACAACAATTGAAACAAAAGCAACGCGAGAAAGAAGAATTGCAGCAGCGACAAGTGCGATTGAAATGGAATCGAAAAAGGATAGATCCATCACAAGAAGACATTGTTTCCATGTTTGCTCAATTTGGAACGGTACAAGAGGTGGAATATTTGGGCAAGAAGGGAAATCAAGCTCTCGTCACGTTTGAATCCTCCAGCAGTTGCCAGCCATGTGTCGAGTTTTACCAAGACAGTACTGAAATGAGAGCCAAATATGTACTAGAATTACCTCCAGAAAGCACGAGCAGCGGCTCGAGCAGCAATCTTCCGAGAGATGAGGAAACCTTAGAGGAACGAAGATTGCGACAACAGGGAGAACGAGAACAGCTATTGCGACAAATGGAAGAAGACAATGATATAGAAGTGATGGCTGGAGAAGAATCTCATTCTGCACCCAAACGCAACAAACAGAAGAAGAAGAAGGACGCAACCGTTTCGACCAAACCTTTTCCATGGCCGTTTCCATCATCACCAGAAACAACTGACCAACAGTCGCCATTGGAACGGTTGGAGATGTTGGAACGTTCAATACTCAAGGGTCTACTGTCCGAGGATCGAATAAAAGAGATTCAAGCTTCTTCATAGAAGCATGCGCGTTTAGACAGTATCATACAACCATACAACGATACTACCTCCCACTAGTTTTTTCTCAATTCATAGTTTTCGTTTGGCATGTCATTTCCACTAGCCGTGACTAGTGTAGGTAAGTAAATAGACTTGGGGTCATAAAATACGCCTCCTTTTCTGCAACGTTTGGGGTAGAGCAGCAAATTTTCAGATGGACAGAGTAGCGACTGTAGCATTTTCCACCGCGCCAAACTGAGAGAAAAATGGCCAATGGTGTTTGTAGAGGCTTTACTATGTTGTACACAGATTTGCGTGGTACATTCTCTACGGGGTGGAGCTGCTGGCGTGCACCTCCCCCCAATCAAACAATACTACAAACAGAAAGGTGGAACGAGCAAAAAGTCGACCACAACAACACAACCTGTTTCATCAGCAACAGCATCATGACGAATAATGCAGCAGAATTAGTACCACCACCAGCATCAGCAGAAGAAGAAGAAGTCAAGACGACTTGCTTAACGATTGTGATGGGTCGTCGTTCGTCTCAAGTTGTGAAAGGCAGCAGTGGCAACAGTACCACCGTTCCCTTGGTGGTGTGGGCGACCCAGAAACGTTTATCGCAGCCAAAGGAAGATCCACATCTTTACAATTTGGTACACTATGAATTCCTCGACGACATTCGACGATGGACACACCTCGATCAATTGTTGCTTCAAACGATTCCCTCAACTGCGCAACGACAACAAAATGACGATACAGAAGACAATGTCGACGTACACTTGTTGGCTTTGGAAGCAACCGCCAATAACGAAAAGGCCATTTCTGCCGTGCAATCCTTTCTTGAAGAACGCTTGCCCGAGACCGCCTCTTGCCATTTCCACGAACGCGCTCCTCCCGACAATGCCATGAGTTTGTTGCAAAGCGTCTTGTTGGAAGATGCCCTATTGGCCTTTCGAGGAAACAGGCAATTGACCAAAGGATCCTTGTTGTATCAGGCCTTGTCCTTGCACTTGACGACGACTACTAATGCTACTAGTGTCGACAAGCCATGTATGAAACTCATCAAGGGCGTCTTGGAATCGCACTTGCTTCTCGATCATACGGCCGCTCAAGCAATCCATTTGCTGCCACCTCCCAATGCTGGCAAGGCATCGATCGTTGGCGGAACTTCTTCCAACAATTCCATTTACGGCCTCTTGTCCAAGCCTCTCTTGACCAATATGGGAAAACACAAATTGCAAGTTTGGTTGCAACAACCACTCATATCCCTCCCCAAGATTCAAGAACGACAAGATGCCATTTCCGCTCTCTTTCATCTCGGCAAGGATGCCATCCGGGATGCTCTGCGAGGCATGGTCGACATGCACAAACTCGCCCAATCGTTGGATTCTCCCAACAACAGCAACAACAACAAGAATAGCAGTGGTGGTGGTCAGCAACAACAACAATCGTCCCTGCAAACCATGTACCGATTGTGGTTGTTGGCCAGTCAACAATTGCCAGCGTTGCTGGAAGCAACCGACGAGTATCGTGGTAATGACGAATCATCCTCATCATCACTCCTACGACACTTGCATTCCGAACTGACCTTGGCCGTTCACGAATTGTCCAGAGCCTCTGGATTGGTGGAAACTGTATTGGATCTCGACTTGGCACCTCAAGAATTCCGGGTCCAGGGATCCTTTGCCCCCGAACTGGCCTCGTTGGCACAAGAAATGGATCAAGTGCAGCAGCAGGCTCAGGACGAATGGGAATTTATGCAAGAGGAACATCCCAAGGTCAAATTGGAATCCTGTGATCTGGACAATGTCTTTTCGTGGCAGTTCCGTTTGCCCAATGCCAACGACATCAAACGATTGAACAACAACAATGGGATGCAAACGCATCGGATTTTGAAGAATGGAGTTTACTTTTCCACCAAACCCCTGCGGGCCCTATCGGCCCAGTATCAAGAATTGCAAGAAGCCTTCTCCCAACAGAGTCGTCAAATTGTCCAGGATGCCATGAGCGTCGCCGGGACCTATGCCAGTGTCGTCGAAAAGGCCGCCCAAGTTGTGGCCACCTACGACGTCCTCTGCGGACTCGCCTATACGGCCGCCTATAGTCCCCACGGGTATTGCAAACCTACCTTGACGGATGGCGAAGAAGATGGACTCGGAATTGAGGTAAGTCAGTCGGCCTCCTGAAAACACGGCCATATTGATGCTTTGACTTAGGATTACAACGACACTCACGTTGCATCCCTCTTTTTTTACTATTACTACGTTTTAGCTCAAGGCTGCACGACATCCATGTGTCGAATTGCAAGAAGATGTCGAATTCATTCCCAATGATTTCTCCTTGACCTTTGGCAAGTCCAACTTTTTGATGGTCACTGGACCCAACATGGGAGGCAAATCAACTTACATTCGGTCGTTGGGCGCCATTGTCTGCATGGCCCAGATTGGATCCTACGTCCCCTGCGAATCCGCCACCATTAATCTGTGCCATGCAATTTTGGCACGGGTTGGGGCCGGCGACCTCCAAGAACGTGGCATTAGTACCTTCATGGCGGAAATGCTCGAAGCCGGATCCATCTTGAAGACTGCCACTAAACGAAGTCTCATCATCATTGATGAATTGGGACGTGGCACATCGACCTTTGATGGTTATGGATTGGCCAGAGCCATCTCAGAACACATCTTGCAGAACATTGGATGCATGGTCGTCTTTGCGACCCACTTTCATGAACTCACTGCCATGCCGGGAATTCAAAACTGCCACGTCACGGCCCAAACGGGACAACAGGGTCTAACATTTCTGTATCAAGTGCAACCGGGACCCTGTTTGGAAAGCTTTGGAATTCAAGTAGCCGAAATGGCCCATGTCCCAGCCTGTGTCATTGAAGATGCCAAACGAAAGGCCAAGGAATTGGAACAGTTTGATGCGAGTGCTGCGGCGGCTTCTAGCAGCAGCAACAAAAAGAAGAAGATAGATGAGAATATCAAGTTTTGTCAAACCTTTGGAAAGTTGGATTTGCCACTCATTTTGGACAATGGTGGTTCATTTTCTAGTGAGGAGCAAAAGCAACGCAAACTGTTGGAACTGTTGGCTCAGTAACTAGCTACTATTAATACAGGTTATCCTTGAAAAGATGATACTTTTAGTAGAAAACTATTTTTGTGAGGAAAACGATTACTAGTTGGTGTGACAACAGGTTTGGCAGTGTCCCCATCCAATATGCCGTGAACTACTACTAAAAAAGGAGACTACCAAAATGCGAATCTTTTTTTGAAGTCGGATCTTTCAGGGACATGCGCCGTAGACAGCGTACGTAGCAATGCGTGTAGAATGTCTTCAAGTTACACGAGGAATGGAAAAGAAGCATTCTCCGTGTAGTTGATGCTTGATGTTTCTCTTCTCCTTTTGACCATCACAGTATCCTCTCGCTCGCTGTCAAAAGAAGTACTTCATCTTCAACCCATCCAATACAAGTTATCACTAGGATGCAACAGATAAGCCTCTTCATTCTTGCAACAGCGTTGCTATCGCTGCAACTCTTGTTTGCCGATGCGTTCACTCCATCGCCACTCTTTTCGAACGGTGTGGTCGTCGCCTCTTCGCCAACCGTTCAATTTGCCACTCCCACAGAAACAGCCAAGGGATACACACCCAAGTGGAAGAAGAAGAGTACTTTGGCCGAAGAACAAGGATCCATCAACGATCTTGGCTTTGAAAACGTCGGTATCAAGGGAACCATTCCGGTCGTCTTCAAGCAAGGGAATGATACGCGCACGAGCATGGCCTTTGCCGGTCAACCATTGCGAGATGTCGCCACACAGGCGGGCCAGTACATCAAGTATGGTTGTGGAAAGGGAGAATGCGGTACGTGCGAATGCATGGTCAATGGCAAATGGATCCGACCTTGTGTTGCCACCGTCCCCTCGTTGGCAGCGGGCGACGAGTATTCGGTCCAACTCAAGGCCATTACCGCGAAGAGTGCCAGTTCGGGCACCTTCTTTTCCCTCCGTTCTTTCATTATGGGATTTTGGAACAATCTACTCGGAATGGTCGGCTTTGTCAAGATGCGTCGTGCGGCAAGGAAGAACTGGGAAGAACGTCAATCGTATGAAGATCGAGTCGCCCAACGAACGAAGGAAATTAGGGCCGAACGCCTTGCGAAGTATGCCGCCGTAGCTCCTTAGAAACAAAGCAACTTTGCGAACTATTAACTTGCTTACAAGAAATCTACCAAATGTCTCAAATAGTATTGCTCGTTGATGCTTCGATCCCCGCTTCAACAACGAAGAGTTTGCCATCCTGGCGTTGAGACATATAGTTTTCTATGTGCTGCAGACTAGCATTAGTTGGAGTACGCTCTATCATCATTCTATCTGTTGAGGCCGTTGCTACATAGTAAAAGCTGCAATACACCCTTGCCCACCCCCAAATTGCTGGAGGGTGCATTCGAACGGGTCCACTTCCAGGTGGAAACCTCGCGTACGTAGAATATGTACTTGTGTCATTCGACTGATAGAAACTGTTTTGTGTTTCCATCTTCAGTGGTGCCGTGATGCTTGCTGTTGAAGTCACAACTTCCTGTTGCAATACCAACCCTTTGACAATGAAAAATTCCATCTATGCTATATCGCTGATACTCTTGTTTCTGTGTTCGAGTTTTGGGTTTACAACACAAAGAAGTACGTTTCATCTGACCAGTCTACGACTCTCCGATGAGCCTACTGCACCAGAAGCACCAAATGAACGAGAAGCAACAGCACCACCACCAGTCAAATGTCCCGACTGTGACCTGTGCGATGGATCCGGTCGAATTGTAGGAGGATTGGGAGCTGTGTTACCGTGGTTACCAGTCAAGGCATACCGTCCCTGCCCGAATTTGGTGGAACGAGGCGGTTCCTATTCTCGAAGTGGTCAGGGACTTGATGAAATTGCATTTGGAAGAGATTCCACATTCAAATCTGGAGATAATTAAAAGTGTATCAAGGCGGTCTCCATAGTTTCGGTTGAAATCATCGAATGTCACATAATGACAGGGCAACAAGAGCAGCATGGTCTGGTTTCCAGCAAAGCTTCTCTGCCATCTATTGACGCAGACTAGCTCCATCTCTAGTTTCTGACCTGGCTATGAATAAAAACTCAGCTATACACTCTAGACAGAACATAAATCATTTACAGTTGGAGAGCTTGTCGTGCGTAGTATCATTACTTTGTTGCTGTTTTCTCTTGTTCGGTGTCATTTGCAACAAATCTTATCTCCAAGATAAGTGGCGCTCACCCACCCCCCATACTTGCCAATCTTCTTGTACCACGAGCTAGAATTGGGATATTTCATTTCTTGGCATAGATTGCTGAGGGCCAACAACGGTTGCCAATAGAAAAAAAGGGTGTCTTTTTTGGGGGGAGTGTCACCTTTATTGGGCAGGGTGGTTGGGGGAGAACAAAAGAAGGGGAAAGGAAAATGGAATTTCGTTCGCACTACGTCCGGTATGTCCCCCATTTTGGGGCTGCCCTTGTTTTTCTTCCAACAACTTGCACCTCATCAATGATCCAATAATTGAAGCGACAATCGGCAACGACAGCGATTTGTACTTTCTGAAGCTAGGAAGCAGAAGTTAGTGGACCCTTTCATCCTTATCTTAATAGCAGAAGGAGACAAAAGTGCACAATGTATTGTGGAGATGAGACTGGATCCTTCATTGGAGAAATTGGCTCGCATACCTGTCGGTTTGGATATGGCGGGGAAGACAATCCGAAACTAGTCGTTCCTTCCTACGTCACAAATAAGACACATATTGCGAATTCATGCTTGTCGAAACAAGTGGCATCGCAAGAGCTGGAATCTATTCTTCGGATGCCGAATATTGAGGAACAGAAGAATGAACCTTTGACAGATCCAAACGCATTTCTCCGACAGGGTGATTTGGTGCAAGATTGGGACCATCTACAAGTGGCCTGGAATACCGGCATGGATGTCTTGAAAGCCAAAGATACACTGAAACACACCAAAGGAGGAACTCCCTACTCGACAATGATCAACAACCCAAAAAGCAAGGAGGGAAAGTGCATCCATCCCATTCTTGCAGTCACGCCGGGTTTCACTCAATTTGAAGGTTATGGTCCCAAGTTTTGTGCATCAGTGCGAAGAGAGCAATACATCAAGTACACGGAAATAATGATGGAATCAATTGAAGCGACCAGTCTATATCTGGCACCTGCTCCGATGTTGGCGGCGTTCTCAGTGGGACGACAAACTGCTTTGGTTGTGGATGTAGGAGCAGGCGGGTCTCGGGTGACACCTGTCGTAGATGGACACATTCTGCAATGGTCACAACGTCGCAATGGCCGTGGGGGTGATTGGCTGGGTCAAATTGCTTGGAAAGCAATGCTGGAAGAAAAAATTCCACTAAAGGCTCGCTATCAAACAAGATTTCCCTCCTGTAAACCGAAGAGTCCTCTCTTTCACAACTGGGCTATGCAAGACTTGATGTACGAGCTCCGCACTGATCCAAGTGTTGGACTAGGGAGTATGGACGATGCTTCTCCCAGAGTGCCCTTTACGGACTACTCTTCACTCCCACCTACATCGCCTGAAACTCCTTCGTCTACAGAGCATTCGACGTTGGAGCTTCCAGATGGCACAACAATCGACTTGGATACGCCCTTTGGAAAGGATCTGGCCAGGATACCAGAACTTCTTCTTACTGAAACGTCGCCTTTCTCAGCTTCTTCATCATCATCGTCCGAATTGCAGACATTGTCGTCCTCACCGTTGCACAAATTGATCCAAGAATCACTGCTCGCAGTGG
>JAAMXS010002311.1:0-27832 GCA_019693525.1 Cylindrotheca fusiformis | reverse complement strand
TTGCCTGGTTTTGTAAAGTCAAAAGTCATTGCGTCCCGCAATTCAGTGGAACGCAAATGTGCTGCTTGGATTGGCGCATCCATATTGACGAGCTTGGGTAGCTTTCAACAACTGTGGTTGTCTCGAACAGAATACGAAGAGTATGGAGCTACTATGGGGATACAACGATTTCAATAAATACTAATAGTATTCTCTGACAAGCTACGTTTTGCTCAAACTTTGCTTTGGGATGGAAGAATAGCGGTGGCGAATGTTGTCAACTACTTGAGTGAAAATCAAGCAGGCTTTACAACTCTGGCTGAAAAAATTCTTCTTCTTATGACCGGAGACCGCGGCCACCGTATCCACCACCGCCGCCTTGCCCTCCTCCGCCGGTGCCTCCACCTTCATGGTTCCATGCTCCTCCCCACCCCCAACCACCATAATCAAAGTAGGCATCGTCTCCAACATTTCCTCCTTCACCGCCGTAGGCTCCACCACCTCCACCATTTGGAGGTGGGCGCTGAGCTGGTCTACGAGTTGGTCGAGGAGGCTGCCGTGTGGGGATCGCCGTCGGCCATTGAGTTGGACTTGGAGATGGTTGTGGCGTTGGATTCGGTGTGCGGATCCTTGTTGGAGCTGCAGTCGGGTCTGATGAAGCTGTTTTTCCTGGAGTTGGTGCAACCGTTGGTGAGAATGATGAATCGAAAATGTTGTCTTCCTTCTGGGTTGGATAGTGTGTTGGGCTTGAAATGGTAGTAGAAGGGTTATCAATGCTTCTATCCGTCACATCATCATGTGAGGCTGATGTAGGTGCTTCTGTTCCAGCTGTCGCTTCTCCACCCACAAACTTCCTCTTTTGAAGCAAAGAAAGATAAATGACTGCACTGACAAGCCCACAAAACAATAGAAAGCCGAAAAGGGTGCCGCAACGAAACACAGGGCGGCGCCTTCTCTCGTATGAAACGGTTTTTTCTGGTTGCACTACAGGTACTATCTGACCACCATTTTCTGGTTGTACTACAGGTGCTCTACCACCACCGGTACTTGAGGCTTCATCTTCAGGCAGGCTTTGCACAAGTAATGCCCGAGGGATCAGGATAATGCGGCTATCACTGCTGATAGAGCTTCCAGAGGCGATCGAGCCCAGTAGTGCCCTAGGGATCAGGACAATGCGGCTATCACTGCTACTGGAACTTTCGGAGGCGATTGAGCTACTGGCTTCGACATCACCATCTCCTCCCACCCGGAATGCCCCTGGAATCGAATCTTTGCTTTCTTGTTGCTCGCTTGATGGTTGTGGGGACGCAGTTAGTTCGTTGTTTTCCCTCACCACAGCTAGTCTGGGTGAATGGACAGAACCGGCATTGTTGCTGAAGACCAAGTTTAGCATCGAAACGTCGTCTCCAGTTGTCGTTTCGGCGGTGTGGAGACTTAGTGATGAGTTGGAGTGTCGCTGATACTCTCTTCGTGCGGCATGTTTTTTGCCTTGCTGCATTTCCATGGTTGAGGAGTAACTCGGAGTGAACGAATCATTGAGAATTTGAGACGAAAAAGGATGGAGACAGATTTGAGAGCACAAGATCTCGATTTCCCACCATCACATTTTATTGGGACCTAGTAGTGTCTCTATAGTACTTGCTAGTAGGGATGATCCAAGATCAACTTCTCTTTCAGCCACCATGTATATTAAAAAGCAGACACGACATCCGAAAATGGTGTTTATTGTTGTGGCTACTAAATAAGGAGAGAGATTGGAATCTTGGCAGATCTGAAATGGTGTCCATTATATATAAAAATAGCTGAGGTCTTGTTGTGAACGCGTGGCAACAAGGGAACCGCAATCAAAAGTTCTTTGTCTCCTCTGAGAACTGAGAATCAAACAAACTGCAAACTTGTAAGGCCAGATACTAGAGGTTTTTTCTGACAATCTTCGTCTTGCACAAAATTCACTTCGGTCCGTAAGAATAGCGCTCGCACATGTTGCAACTCTGGCTGGAAAGGTTACTCTCCTTATGATTGGAGAGCGCGGCCACCACTACCACGTCCGCCTCCACTATTCAGCTTACCACCTCCACCGCTGCCTCCACCTTCATGGTTCCCTCCTCCCCCTCCTCCCGATGACCCATCACCGTTGCCACCGCCTCCATTGTTTCCTCCTCCGCCGCCGCCACCACCATGATTGCCACCGCCTCCATTGTTCCCCCCCTCCGCCACTCCACTACCACCACCATTGACTACATTCCATCCATCGTTTTCTCTTCCTCCGCCACCGTTGCCTCCATTGCCACCGCCGTTGCCTTCGCCTTCGCCATCGGCACCACCAACGCCATTTTCGCTTGGTGGTGGGCGTTGAGGTGGTCTGTTACCGTTGGATCCATCACCTCCATCGTTCCCTCCGCCAGTGCCACTTTCGCTTGGTGTTGGACGCTGAGTTGGTCTACGAGTAAATGGTCGAGGAGGTCGCCGAGTAGGCTGTGGAGTAGGCTGTGGAGTAGGGTTCGGTGTTGGCCGTTGAGTTGGATTTGGAGATGGATGTGGTGTTGGATTTGGAGTGCGCCTCCTCGTTGGAGGTACAGTTGGATCTGATGTCATTCTTGTTTCAAATGATGGGGTAGCCGTTGGTGAGAATGCTCTAGCTGTTGGATTTGGAGTACGTCTCCTGGTTGGTGCTGCAGTTGGGTCCGCTGTCATTCTTGCTCCAAGAGTTGGTTTGTCCGTTGGTGGGAATGCGTTCGGTGTTGGATTTGGAGTACGCCTTTTGGATGGTGCTGCTGTCGGGGCTGATGTCCTTCTTGCTCCAAGAGTTGGGGCCACCGTTGGTGAGAATGATGTATCGAAAATGTTATCTTCCTTCTGCGCTGGATAAAGTGTTGGGCTTGTATTGGTAGAAGGGTTGTCAGTGCTAATATTTGTCATATCTTCATATGGGACTGGTGTAGGTCCTTGTGATATGGCGGTAGCTTCTGCACCCACAATCCCCCTTTTCTGGAGCAAAAAGAAGATGACAGTACCGGCAAGCCCACAGAGCAACACTAGGCCGAAAATGGTACCACAGCGAATTATAGGGCGGTGCCTCTTCTCGTATGACATGTTCTTTTCTGCTTGTACTTCAGGTGCTATACCACCACCATTGCTTGAGGCTTCTTCTTCCGGCATACTTTGCACCATTGATGCCCGGGGGATCAGGATAATGCGGCTATCACTGCTAATGGAACTTCCAGAGGCGATTGAGCCCAACAATGCCCTAGGGATCTGGACAATGCGGCTATCACTGCTGCTGGAACTTCCGGAGGCGATTGAGCTGCTTGCTTCACTATCACTGTCTCCTCCCATCCGGAATGCCCCTGGAATTGAGTCTCTATCTCCTTGTTGCTCGATTGGTGGTTGTGGAGACTCGGTTAGTTCGTTGTTTTCCTTCACCACTGCTAGTCTGGATGGGTGGATAGCACGTGCCTTTTTGCCGAAGACCAAATTCAAAGTAGATGCATCATCTCCAATTGTCGTTTCAGCTGTAAGGAGACTTTGTGATGAGTTGGAGTGTCGCTGATACTCGCTTCTTGCAGCATGTTTCTTGCCTTCCAGCATGGCCCCTCTTGGATCACCGTTCATGGTTGAGAAGTCGCTCGGAATCAATGAAACATTGAATATATGAGATGAGAGAGCATGGTTACAGATTGGAGGGCACAAGATATAAACTCCCTGCACTGTGATTTCGCATCTTGGTGTATAGGGTGATCAAAATCGACTACTTGCATCCATCATGTTAAATCAGCAAGTCATCCGGGCGAATTATGTTTATCGCTAGTTGGCTAAATATGGAGATTTGAATCTTGGGCGATCCAAAGTGTGAATGCTTTTCACGATTAAAAATGAAGTGTCACCGTAAATACTAGGAGAAAAGTCAAGACGTCCATGTTCTTTTTTCGGGTGACAAGGATCCCATCATTAAGTATCCTGAAACCAGAAATCGAATTGAAAGGGATATGCACTGCAAACCTCCAAGGCCACGAGCAGTTCGTCCAGGAGGAAAATCAGTCCACCAACGAACTTGCATTCCAGAACGGTTCGTTGCAAAGGTGACCTTTGTACAAGGGTACCATATCGTGATTTCTTGTTTGCTCTCCAGCAAAAGTTGCAAGAGAAGTCGCTGACATCATGTCGTTTTGAAGGCTTTCGAAAGTTCTATAGTCTACTGGTCCAAATGATATTAGTAATCGATCAAAGTCTGTCAGAAGAAAAAAAGTTACTTTTGTGATGATCGCAAGAGACGTCCACCAGAGTAGACAACTAGAGGTGTTTCATCAACACTGTGGCGGAACTCCTTCCGATTCTATTCAAAAGGATTTGAGCTTGTTCTCCTTGGCAGTGCCTGTTGGCCGTATGCTTGGTTATAGGATGGTGGAGCTGGCGAATAACTCCCCGAGGACGTCGAAGATCCAATAGAGTTGTTCCCATACGATAGGGGAGCCGCCGAGTAATTCGATGCCGGCCCGGATTGTCCGTACATGGACAATGGCGCTCCTCCGTAAGCGTTTGGTGGCGGAGGTTGCGAATAAGGTGATGGTGCAGGAGCCATGGGAGCGCCATATGACGAACCGGTAGATCCACCCATTGGGGCAGAACCAAAGGATGAGGGCGAAGGTTCATTTCCAAGAGGATTGGGAGGAGGGGTTGATGGAGGAGGTTGACCAAAGGGATTGGTTGAAGGTACCCCGTAAGAAGTTGATGAGGACGGCGAAGTCCCGAAAGGGTTTGTATTTTGTGTACTAGCCGGTCCGAAGGGATTGGTATCTTCTGGAGGAGGTGGTGGTGCAGAAGCAGGCGGTGCGCTGTGGGCCCCACTGTCGAAGGAATCGTAGGAATCGATGCTCGTACTTGATTCGAAAGCTGCTTGTACTTGATCCATGGAGGGTGGTGGTGCAGCAGCGGCCGAAATTGCAACCATGTCTACAGTTGACATTTCGGAACGAACTCCGGTCTGCGCGCTGCCACCGCCAAAAGAGTATCCAGATCCACCCGGCTGAAAATGATTTGTCCCGTTCTTGTCAGTTGAAGAATTGAGGGGAACCGGATATCCAAGTGATCCTTGTGGAGCAGCTGGATCAGAAGGATAGTGACTATTCGAGGACATCCCACCAAATGGAAGATCGTGAACTCCCGCCTCAATTCGCAAAGTGTCGCTCTCACCCCTTGTCGAGAGAGCGGAAGCAGATAGACTCTCAATGTCTTTTAGACGAGCTTCAGCCTTGATGCCATGGCTAGCTGCCAATCGTTTCAATTCGTGGACTACTGTCTTGAGATTCTCAATTGCCTTTGCCTCGTCGCTGCTGAGTGTCATGTCAAATTGGAAGATCTTGATCAGCAATGGATGTAGATCTCTCCAAGACCGTTCCGTGAGCTCTTCCACAAGCAGACACGCATTGGCACAGAATTTATTGTTTTCTTCTTTGATTTTGATGAGTTTTTCTTCATTGCGTGTCAGTTTGTCAGCTGCTTTTTGATCAACTTGCTTCCCCTTTGCCATTTTCCCATTTGCCGATTGTCGCAGACTCTCTACTTTGGATTGATAATGATCTACCTCAACACGGAGCCTTTCTGCCTCTTTGAGCGTCTTGTCGCATCTTGTAACAACAACTCTTTGCCATTCCGCAGCGTAGTCAATGACAAACTGTCCGTATTTGCTTGAATACATTTTTGATTTTGCAGCGAGGCTTTGATGAACCGAATAGTAAGAAATAACAGAATCGGCTGGACTTCCTGCTTGCGGCATTGCCCCACTGTATTCATAGAGAGGAGAGTTCTTGGTCAAGAGAGCTACATGCTTTGCAACCTGTCGTCACAAAAAGCAATAAGCGTCAGAAAAGTGACCGTTAAAAAATGTGTTGCGAAACGTCTCTACGCCATTCTTGGTAGAAATTCTACGCACCTCTAATCTCGACCTGGCAATCGCATCCATTGCAGAATGGTGGTGCTTCAATGAAACGAGGAAGTCTCTGAGATTGCTTCTGAATTCATCATATTGAGCTCTAAGCTTTTCCAGATCTTCGCTCCTGTTGTGCGACTTGCCGCCAATGGCAGTCTTGATTTTTGTGCCCACTCTATTCTTGGGCTTGTGCATTGTCGATTTATTCGTGCTCGAGAAGTTTTTCTGTGGTGGGTCTAAAAAATAATAATTGATGTGAGTTTCACCCTTTCGAGAAACGCTTCTCTGGAATTCAAAACTTGCATTTGATTCACGCGTGGCCTACCACGGAAGAACTCTACGGGGAAGTACTAGAATAGTCAATTTGTGCAAGACATATGCGAAACTGAATCACCCTCCACTATTTGTGGAGAGAGTTGCAAAATGCTGTCTTCAACATTGTTCACAATCTATTGAATCTTCACCCATTATCTCTGGACTGCTTAAGCTACTTCCAAAAGATGAGAACGGCCAAACAAAGGAGGGCAATTCCACCTTGTATAACGGCTGGTAGTAGATGAGTAGGATCACCACTCAAGAATGCAATACCTTCAATGATTGATCGGATTGAGAATAGCAAAGTGCCAACTAGTGTCGCTTGCTTGACGAGTCCGCCACTTTTCAGATCAATTAGCCGACCGTCTACACTTCCTTCTGATTCTGCTTGCGCATTTTTCAAATCTTCAATGGCCGACTCTACGTTCTTCGTTTCGGCATTTACCTTGGCCAACATCTTTCTCATGTTGGTTTCCGCCTGTGCCAGTCGTTGTTCGTCTTCGCGCATTCTATCATCGGACTCTTTCGATGATCGCATAGCGCTGGATTCCGCCAGCTCAATCTAGTAGGGGGCAAATGAGAGCAAGTGAAACAAAAAAGGTTGAGTCATTCATAGACGACAATAGAATGTATCAGAGTTTCGTTCTTTATCACGCCTACCTGTTCTTTTCGAATATCTTCTAATCCGTCAATGAGTTGGTCGTTTGCCCTGTCAAAGATGGCCTCAATCTCCTTCATAATTTCCTTGTTATCAAGTAGCGTTTCCTTGTCAACCTGGGAATTTCCTTTTCTTTTCACCTCTTCAATTGCTTCATCAAGAGCCTTTTCCATAAACTTTTCTGTCTCCCTGGCATTGGGGTCAAATTGAGGAACGGTCGACTTTTTCCCACCCAATTCATTCTTTACTTCATCGATCAAATCGAGCTCAGAAGCTCCAGAAATCTCCGATGCCATGTCCGAATACAGAGCAGCTTCTGCTTCTGCAGGCGGAGGAACATTTTTGTCTTCTATCCCTTTCAGATCCAGGCTTTCCATAGCCTTGGCAAAGGCTTCGTCTTGTTGACCTTTTCTTCCGGGGACAGAAAAAGAATCGTCCTCCAACGCTTTCAGATCCTCGAGTTTTCTGAAAGCGTCTTCCATACCCTTTGACAAGCCATCTTCTTTCTCAAATAAAATTGTATTGCTATGTCGAAACAGTTCCCTGTTGGAGAGCTCCTGAAGACCACTTCTTGTAGGAGTTCTGGCGAAACTCGACAATTTCGTGGACGATGCTTGAAAGCAACTGGCGGTCGAAACTGCCGAGCATAAAACCGCTATAAAGCAATTAATCTTCATTCTATCATGTGATGGTGCAGTCTGTGGTATTCTTGATTGATCAGTTGCTTTGGCGATTGTTTACGGTGTCAAGGGTTGAAATAGGTATCTGTCCGTCATCCACCCAATGTACGTCAGTCCCCTTGACATGAAATTTGGCAAAAAGTTGCCTTGACTGTGAATCGAACACAGGACCTTCAGATCTTCAGTCTGACGCTCTCCCAACTGAGCTATCAAGGCTGACTTGTGGATATGCATCACTGTGCAGTTCAGAAAGAATAGAAACATCCGTCTACAGATTGTGACGACATCCATTGCTTTTTGGTTGCAAACATCGTTTGCAGTCATGAAGCTACAAGTAACGTATTGTGATGCCATAGCATGCCATTTTGGAGCATTGTTTCATCATGCACAAGAGAAGGCTGAAGCCTACCTCGAAATCGAAGGACGCGCCTGGGACAAACTACCCATCCATGCACTATACTTCTTCTTACAAGACAAACATATCAAAGATTCCGCTGTTTCCTTATTTCATTCTGAGCCTGATTGTGACAGCGTCGGTCTCGTTCGCTTTTCTATTGCTGCACAATTCAGATTTTAATCTTCCCTTGTCATTCTCCTTCAAATCGCACGAAGAAGCCTCCCATGCTGTCACAAGAGCCACCCATCCCGAGCTGGCTGTGTCGCCATTACGAGAAAAGAAGAATTATTCTCTTGAAATACTATCACAATCTGCAGGGAGACTTCCAACCATTGTTGTTCAATTGCGTGGAGAACTTGGCAATCACTTAAGTTCCATTGCCCACGGGCGAGGGATTCAGTTGTACGCTTTGGAAGTGTTTGGTCTAGAAACCAATCTGCTTTTGAGACATCAAGTACTGCCTGATGGAATTACAAGCAATCCCAAGTGGGAACCCACGAAACAAACGCTGCAACGCTGCTTCAATTTCAGCGATTGGGATTTTTCGAGAGGCGGTCGTTGGAAGGAATTTGACGAGCGACGTAGGCAGCAAGAACGTTGGCTTGACTTTCTGAACATGAAGAAGCTGGATTCTATCAATGGAAGAAGGATGAATGGACTTTTTTTCAAGGACAACCAACCCATTCGGGCTGACGATATTGACCGAAGCTTAGAAACATTCTTGCAACAACTGAGTCGAAAGGACCGTCCGACGCTTCCGCTGTCGGCAAAGATATCACTTCCGTTTCTGCTATCCGAATCCTTGGACAACAATTTACTGGTCGACAGATATTATGGCTACTTTCAGAATTTTTTCAAGCTGGATCAATCTTGCTGTGGAAATGTGGAGCCGGAGGCTGACGAGTCAGTATTCCACTTTCGTAACTTTGAAACTGAAATGCCAAACCACAAAGGGACACTGCAAGAAGGCTCTCCAAATCAGACGGCCTTTGTTTTGTTTGGTCATTTACAAGCTGGAGACAAGGTAGCCATTGCTACTCGATTCAACAATGCAAATGCCAAGGGACATGCCGATGCATTGAAGTCTCGTGGAATTCAAGTACGGATCCTTGAAGGCCAAACTGGCGTACAAGATTTTTGTTTTCTCACCAAGGCCCAAAAAGAGCTCGTCGGCAATTACCAGTCATCTTTCGCATTCTGGGCTGCAGTTTTAGGCAAAGCTCGGAAATCCTTTTTATACACACTGGACAGTCCCTCGTTGAGGGATCGGTTCGACACTACGATTTCGGATCGATTTGAATATCAATGGGAGAATGAGGAATTGAAAGCACGGGTGACAATGAAAATAATTGAGTTTGATCCTGTTCGCAACTGGTAGTTCTAAGAGTCGAATCGTGGCAGAGGCAGCGATTTTCTATCTTTCAAAAAGAGGGTAGCCTCTTACTCTACTTGCGCATACGCACACTACTGACCGTTGTGATCCTCTGATAGCCACTGCCGTAAGGATGATGCAATTGCGGCAGTATCCTTATGGTCAGGTCCAAAGATCGCCGTATACATGTTCAATGCATTCCGGAGGTGAGCAATCGATTGCACATGTGAATCAGTACTCTCTTGCTGTCGGTAAATAGTTGCACACTTGATGTGGGCCTTTGCTTTTTCTGTCTGGGAGGCAGCAGGGCTGTTTTCTTTGACTTCCTCCAGAAGTGTAGTGTAGGCTTTCAGAGCACCCGGGTTGTCCCCCACTTTGAGTTTCAGCGAACCAATTCTGCCCAACGCTGCGATGAGATGCTTATGTGCAGTGTTCTTTCCAGAATCCGGTGCCCTCAGAGGATCCTTCTGGAGTTCCGAGAAGGCTGCTTCGTACTCTCGGAGACCTAACACGCCGTCCTCGTAGCAAGATATTGCAGCCTGGAGGTCTCCCTTCTTCGATCTGATTGAAGCAATATTCAGGTTGATCAGTGTGACATCATACTTGCACTTAATTTCAAACTCAGGATCCTCAATCAGTGGAGACGGAACCAATTGATAAGTTTGCTTTGCGGCTTCGTAATTCTGTAGTGCCTGATTCATTCTTCCATGCTTTGCTTGAAGAATTGCATATGAATTGATTGTCTTCGCAACCGGAACACAGTTTTCACCGTAGACGCTTTTTCTCATAGATATGACCTCTTCGAACATTGACTGGGCCTTTTCCATATCACCAAGATCTACTAACAGAGAAGCAAGGCTTTGTGCATTTGCAATAGAATTGTAGTACAACGTCGCTTTACACGCTTCATAAATCCTTGCAGCTTCAGCGAACTTCAAAAGGGCGATCCGGGTCTCACCAATTTTTACAAGGGCTTTGGCGGCACAATGCAATGCGTCCGCAACCTGATGATAGAATAGATGTGAGAAAAATCTTATCGATGGCCAAAACATCCATCGCGATACCATCAGATACGTACATTGGTGTGGAATGGACCTAGAAGTCCGCGATACAAACCAACAGCTTCGTCTAGCCGCAACATTGCGTCCCGAGGTTGGCGTGCTTTCAACAGCCCTTCGCCTACGGCAGCTAGGCACATCGCGATTCCAAGCGAGTCAGGAGCACCATCCTGCTTGTTTGCCACTCGCAGTACTTCGTCCATTATGATTCGAGATCCTTCCCTGACGATGCTATTTGCGTCGACCTTAAAAAGTTCAGGCTCTTTGGTCTCGCCATTTGACTGAGCCACCCGCTCTCCGTGGACTGTAAGAGTGGAATTACCTGCCAATCGCCTCAACTCCTGTAAGTCTGCCACCTGCCGACTAGTCGCCTCCAGAATACCAAGTGCATGCACTCGACGATTGATGAAATTTGTGTCAGACAAAATCTCCGCTGCATTTCCATAAGCTTCGAAACGCATAAGGTGAGAAGGGAGAAAAGTAGCCACATATTCCTCCATTTTATCGCCACCTGGAATCAGAGCCATGTCAATTTGTCCAGCCTTCAAAGCTTCTGCCATCGAAGCTGAGAATTCCAAGCCGTCGCCAACTTCAAGCAAAGCAGTCACTACTAGCCGATGTGCTTGGCTTTCTGCAAATCCTTCCTTTTGTGAAGTAGTTTGGCTGTGTTCTTTGCCAAGATGATTAGCCAAAAACTTGAATGAAGCAGCCAAGCGAGAACTTGGTTCTTGGCTAATCTTCCTTTCTTCTTCGATTTTCTCCACGTAGGATGTAAAGTCGTCAGGGTCAGGAGACAAAGAGGAAGTTGACCGTTTCGCCATTTCTTCCGCCACTGCCTTTAGCTAAGGAAAGCAGGTTGAAGGGTGAGAAAAAAGATCCATTGCACATGAGACCACTCTGACTATTCTTGCTTGTGACTTACGGATTCATGCATGACAAAGAATTGTTGAACACGGTGAACCGTTCGCTCCTCGTCTTCTTCCCAATCGGAATCGTAGTCTTCCGTAGATTGCTTCCGAAGCGTAGTCTCTGCCTTGATAACCTTGGTCGTTGGTCGGGACGTCAAACCATGCCTTGCACGCTCAATCAAATTCAATTTCTCAAGCATTGTCAAAATGAGGGTAGGAGTAATGTGCTTGGAGTTCTTATCGGCTGGAATGATTGTCTTGAAAACACGAAGAACGACTGATTGTGGGACGCCCTTGCCGGACAGAACCCAATCGTTGTCTCTGAACGCCAAAGCAAACGCCACGAAGCAGCGTCGAAGAGCAATGCGAGTTCGCACATCTGGCATATCAAAGAAGCTCAAATCAACGACTCTGTTAACTGCATTGATGAAGCTTCTAAGCTGCGAGGCTTCTTCAAGATTCAATCGGCATTGATCGATCAAGACAGACCATGCAGGTGAGTTGATATTCCAACTACGGCTGCTGTGGCGAAGCATACTTCCAGCAAGCCTTACTGCCAACGGAGAATTTCCGCAGCCTTTGACAATCAATTTCGCTTGATTGAAAACCACTGAATTCTTCCCCCCGTAAGGCCTACGACCTGCTGTAGAAAGAAGAAGCTTTACCGCTTCATGTTCCGACAGGATACGCACAAATACTTCTTGCACCAACCCAGGCCCCAACAGATTTGGAGTACGTGTTGTAATCAACAGTCTACCAGGTGTTTCGTCCACATCTTTCCTTCTCTTCACAACCTTTTGCTTTGTACCGTTGACAATCTGGTTGTCAAACACAAACCATTTCGCATCTTCCACTCTCCATACATCGTCTAAGCAGATAAGATACCTCTTGTTCGCGAGCAAGCGTCCCAAGTCTTCCTTCATGCCCTCCAGTTCTCCACCTTGAAACCTGCGCCTCATTTCAGCGAGTGCAATCAAACGCTGTCTTTGCGCCTCCTCTTTTGAGCCTGGCTTCGCTTCACTCCCAACATTCTTCTCGCTTCCCTCATCACTCGATCCAGTGGAAGGCGCTGACAATAATTCTTTAATGTATTCTGAATCCTGCTCATCTTCGAGGTCGGCCGGATCTTTAATAATCAGTTGCCGATATATGTCCTCGTACAAGCGACGAATGTCCCTTTCCGACAAAGGTCCCCTTCCGAGTTGCACCCAAGCGATACCATCCGAAAAACGCTCTCTCACTTCCACAGTTTGGATAGCTGCCACCGCAAGGATTGTCTTGCCATTCCCCGCTTTGTCGCCGTGTCTGGAAGTAATCGAAGTGATGATTGCATTTTCGGATGCTTCGTCATCCACGTCGCGGGGACCAGCACCAACCTGATCCAACAAGCAGCTCACGACTTGTTTCATGAGACGATGACGGTGAATATATTCCGTCGGGAGCTTTGGCACGGCCAAGGGAATCTCTGCTTTTGGCCTCCAGTCAGGTTTGAGAGCAATGAGATCATTCTCTTGTGAACCCATTTCTCTGCTCTTGATTTTTTCCAGTCGCAGACCCCGAATAACGTCAACCAATTCATCCTTCGGTGCGACTTGGTGCTGAGGAACGAGTTGCTGGGACGGTTGTGCCTCCATCAGCCCACTTGGCATCGACCCATTGCTGCTATTGTCACTGCTGCTGTTATTGTTCTGAAAGGATCGTTGCAGCGCTGCTAGGTTCCCTTGCGTCACTGGTGTGGATGCGGCAAACCCATCTTCAGCGGCATTCCCAGCGTTATCATCAGAGCTTCGTCGACGCAGGGTTGGGGTGGGCGTGGCCCGACGGGCCCTCACACGCCCTGCTACCGGCAGAAGCTGACGACCACGAGAAAAGACATTTCCTTTGGTACTTGCCGTAGAGGTGGAGCCACTGGTAATGCTCGAGGAGTCGCTTTCCGAGTCAGTTTGTTCTTGAGCACTTTCCGCTGGAGAATCCGTCACAGCTCCTACAGCCTTTTCCACCTTATCGTTCCATGCTTTGATTCGTGCGATATCTTTCGTGTCCTCTGGCAAACGAAAGAAGAGCGTGTATCTACGTTCCCTTCGAACCAACATTTCCTCCAAAACTTTGTTACATTTTTTGATAACATCTCGGACTCCTTTGAAGGTTTTGTCGTCCTTTAGCGCCCCACGAGTAGCAGTATCCACTGCGACCTCATCAACCAACGCAAGCAACTAAAATTTCAAGCAACTAAGTCAATTTTGTATCCTCGCAATTTGAAACCAATCACCAACGTAGCCGGTTACTTACAAAATCAATATTTCCAAGGAACTCCCACAAAATGCATTGCTGCTGAAACTCGGTTTGATCCATTTTTTCACCAGTTTCTCCATTTTCCAAGACAGGCTTGGAAGGTGTTTTCCCCACAGCGGCATAGGCATCCTTGATACCGACCGCCAGCTCATGAAACAGTTTCAAGTTGGTAGGTGCCTTTCTCGGCAACTTGGAAGTGGATCCAGGAGCTTTTTGATTGTAGTATCCATCACTCCGACAAGATGTGACAGTCACAATGGTGCTTGGTATGTCTTCCTTGGAAGCTCCCCGAGACAACGATCTGGAGTTCTGAGTCCGAGACCGCGATAGTGATCTTATTCGACGTACGATGCCTTTGCCTGTCTTTTTCAATTTCGATTTTCCCGATGGTTCCTTCGCATTGGTGCTCTTGGCTCGCCGACGATCGTCGTCGCCCGTGCGGCCGCGACTGCTGCGATCATCCGCCATCGTGAAAGCTTCCGAGGGTTCTTCGTCTTTGTTCCGTTTGGCAGCAGACGAGGAAAGTCCTAGCCGCTTGCGTAGGCTTTTTCGTTTTTCTCCACTCGGCACAGCTGACATCTTGCACTGAATAAGGATCAATTCTTTGACTTTCACAGGAGGAAGTAAAACTGTGGAAAGCTAAGCCAATGCTCCCTTGTAGCTATAGTTCTTACAGGCAGACAGTCGTCTTTCTTTCCAAGGAAGAGTTCACGCTAACTCTACTTCTTTTTTCAGCTAGGCTTCGCAGTTAAAGAAGATCCTGGGGCAAACAAATGCGTCCGGGGACGAAGTGGCAAACTCTCTTGTTGCAAGAAGACAGAAGATAGATGAACAGTCTTGGTCTTCGTCGTCACAGCCTGATTCATGTAGGAGTTGAGCTATTCACGAGCTATGCACCGCCTACGGACCGTTGTAGCCACTCGTCGGTGGCAGTAACATGCTACTACAGAGTCGGCAGGCTCGACTAAACGATTGAAAAGGGGACGCCAGGCGCGATTTTGCATGTGCTTCTTCGTTCAAACCATTTCCTTGTCTCCTTTCCTCCAATTATCATCCACAATAAGAGTTGGCGATGGCAGGCGTCCGTTGAACGGCATGAAGAATGAAATTCCCTAATTAAAATTCCTCGCCAAGTGCACCTATGCATCCAACAATCGCCGCGACACTTTTTCGTGCAAATCCAATCATCAAGGCAACTGCAACAAAGGCAGCACAAGAACAACACTGCTACTTTGCTATCCACCACCACGATGAATTTCTCCTCTTAATTGAGGACCGAAGACAAACGATAGATTTACAACAGTACTAAACACAAAATGTTGAAACGACTGCGACTCTTCAACGACGAGGAAACCCGCCGAAAGATGTCCATGCTAGAGCCTGACGATGATCAGTCCGCAGGAACGTATGCAAAAATGGTGGAGGAAGTAGAAAAGGTATCCGAACTGTTGCAAGAAACCAGAACGGCACTCAAGGACACGCAAGAACAACTGCAGATATCCGAACAACGATCGATACTTCTAGAACGCAAAATGGAAGCGGATTCGAAGGAAATTGAAATCCTCAGCAGCGACAACAAATACCTTGTTCAACAAGATCAGAAACTACGGAACGAAATAAATAGGCTAGAAAATGAAGCAGGGGGCAGCTTGGCACGACGAGCGAGCCCCAACGACGAAGATCGTCTGCGCAGAGAGGTTGACCTCCTGAACAAGGATCTTAAAACTACTCGTGGGAAACTGCAAGACTCACAAATGCAAGTGGTGACGCAGAAGTCTCACATCGAAAGCCTGGAAAAATTAAATGCAAGAATGTCACTAAATACAGGGGGCGGGGAATTGGGGAGATGTCAAGCGCAACTGAAAGAAGCGCAAACCGAGGCATCGAATTTGTTGGAGGAAGTTGCAAGACTTAGGGATGAGTTGAGCTTACAAAAGCTCGTTACAAAAGAGAGAGAAGCGATGCAAAAAGAGAGGCAAGCGATGCAAATTGAAGACATGGAAACAATGATGAGGAGCAGAATACGAGGGCAAGACAGGGATGCAACGAGTCAACGACTTCTTACTCAGAGAATACGGAAAGAAGTAAGTGAAGAAGTAAACGCATCGAAGGATGAGGAAATCAAAAAACTGCAGGAACACTTCAATTCAGTTTACAAGGAAAAGGAAACGCTAAAGGACAGACTAGATGAAACAAGAGCCTCCATATTGGAGGCAGCAAAGCTTAAAGAGGAAAACCCAAGACTGAAGCAAGAAGTACACCGTTTGCTCGGAATACTCGAGGCGGCGAGGGGTGAAAGTGCTGCAGCCATCTCTGACCTAGAATCAAAGTTTAGGATGCAGATACAAGCGATGCAGGAACAACAGGCGCGAGAGAAGTGGACTAATATGTCTGAGATGCGACAGAAATGGTCGACCGAAAGAGAAAAAGAGCTTGAGGACTACAGGCAACGAATGAAAGCATTGGCAGAAGAGACCAGTCGCCTTTTGAAAAATGCCGAAGTGGATAAGGAGGAATATGCAAGTCGTGAAAGGAAAAGAATCGAAGAAGAAAAGCAGCAAGAGATAGATGCATTGCAACGGAAGATGGAACACAGCAGCGAAGAGGCAGAATCTCTTCTCAAGAACACTATACAAGAAAAGGATGCCCAAGCCTCTCAATTCCGTAAGAAAATAGAGAAAAAGGTACGCCATGAGATCAAAAAGTACAAATCAAGGGTACAGCTTCTTGAACGCGAAAACAAAACTCTCAAGAGCCGGCTTGTCGAACTGGGGAAACAATCACGATCCAATCAAGAGGAGAAGACGCGTTTAGATGGAGAGGTCAATTTGCTGCGAAAAGAGAACACAAAGCTCTCCAATCAGTTGAAAAGCTCTGAGCAAAAACTGAAAGCTACAAAGGGGGAGCGCTTTAATTTGAAGCGAAAGAATGAAATGCTGAGACACAACGAGGAAAGGTACAAGACTGCTCTGGACGAAAAAGACAAGGAGTTTATCTCGGCACAGAAAAGCAAGAAACTTGAAGAAGAAGCGAGTAGACTGAGAAATGAAGTCGCAAGTCATATGCAATCAAAAAAATTGCTTGAGAAGGAGCTGCTTTGTGCAAACAAAGAAATCTATGAGCTACGGGTGGAGAAAGAGAGCCTTGATATCTCTCTGGCAAGTGCACAGTCAGAAATAGTGAAGCTCGGTATTTCCCTTTCAAGCTCGAAGAAGGAGCTTCAAGAGAAAGACGTGGATAGTGGTCGTACACGGAAAGAACTGGCAGATTCAAACAAGCAGGTTGCACGGTTGACAGAGAAGATACAGCGGCTTCAGATTCATAGAAACGAATTTGAAGAATCTCATAAGCTTGCATTGAAAGAACTTGGAGACTTGAAGCATCCTTTCAAAAAGGAAGAGATCCTGACAGAGTTGCAGCAGAACTCATTGCACATCGAACCAGAGACCGAACAGCTTTATGCATCTACAGGAACTACAGAAAAGAGAAACCACGAGCAGATTGAGCAACTGGAATCATTGATCAGTGCAGCAGCCCGGGAAAGCTTGAAAATCTCTAAGAGATTGCACGAATGCGATCGTAGCTTTCGCCTTCTCCTAGCAGATATTGATATGGAGCATTTGGAAGCCTCGGCACCCACCAAGAAACATGCTGCTGACGTTGAGTCCAGAAGCCAGGGGAACGTGAAGCTCGCACGTGAGCTACAAACCACAATGCGAAATCTAAAAGAAACGTTCCTTAGGTGGAAAAAGAAATGTTTGGGATTCCAAGGTGAGCTTAATGCAACGAAATTGCAATTTGACATTGGTACTAGGAATTTTAGCCAGATTGAATCTGGTGAAGCCCCACCCGTACTTCCGGTAGGGACACACGACAACACGCTACGTTGTACAAAGATTCCAAGTCAGACGTTGGAGGGAGCGTCCATTCAAGGAATTCTTGTGCTTCCTCCTTCTGATGAAGAGAAAACACGTGGTGTGAATGGGACATCCTCTGTTTCCAGAAGAAGGGTTTCCTGGAACTTGGATTCCACTTTCAAAGATTTGGAGTATGAAGACATTAAATCAAAAATACGGAGCGAGCAAGAACGTGAAACGAGAACAAGGACGGAACGAGAAGGTGGAACGAGCCGCATGACGCAACAACAGACTTTGCATCTGCCCGATGAAAGTGTGACCATCGATGGAGTATTGCCAGTGGAACCAACTTGCCAATTTCAGGACGACACAGAAAACTTGGCGTTGAATGGTGTCGATATTTTGAACAAGAATTCTGACTTTCTGAGCTGTTCTGGTAGCCTCGATCTTTCGCATTCGTCCAGTTCCACAAGTCTTGATAGAGATGACTCTGATAATGAAGAACCTTGGGACTTTTGTGATTCTGCGGACAGACGAGATGCGCATTCAAAAGCCGGGTCGTCGCTTCAAGTTGCGGATGCCAGTAAATGTCAAATAGGTCTGCCCACCATCGAGAAAGCACCTACCCTTCGTCGCGCTCTTCGTGACCACCCTCGAAGGAAGACCCAAAATGTAACGAGCAAACAAGTACAAGAGTCAACAAGCGTCTCAAACACTAAAGGTACTCCCTCAGACGAAAGCCGTGACGAAATAAAGCAAACAGATAGATCCATCGATGAACTGGATCGAGTTGCAGTGGAAGAAGAAAGACCATTCGACGAATAAGTGGTATGGGATGAAGCTCGAATTGGCAGTTGGATTGGTTCCTGATTAAATTTCTCTTCTTTTGGAATAAACTAAGCTGGGACGTTGTTTGACCACAAATAGTAGTCAACTTCAATTCTTTTCTTCATCAAATCCTTGCTCTTCCACGTATTCACCAAGTATAGATCCTTCTTTTATTTGCAGACCCTTCTTTTTTTGCTCTGCTAGCATTCCTTTCATATAGCATTGTTTGAAGTTTTCGAAGAGATCATCACAATTCTCCTCACTTCGTTCGTCCTCGAGGGCTTTGCCAGGCAAAAACCTGTCTTTGTACCAGCCACCAACACAACGGCTCCATGCTTTCTTTTTCTTCCGACATTTGTAGTCGACCAAGGCAGGCCCAGATAGATTCGGCGGAGCTCTCCTTCGTTTTGTTGGCATTCCATCATCCTTCTCTGTAGGTGACGATGAGCTTTTTGGATTTTCAAATTCCGCAGCACTTTGACTCGTACCCATTGTCGTAGTCTCAGTCAATCAGATTAATTCTCTATTGAAGAAGAGGAAATGGAGACAACTTGAAGACAGTTGGAAATGCAAAAATAGCATCGTCGGTTGTCGATGTTAGTGAGATGACTCATCAGATCTCATTGGCCACGAATCACAGCAGTCGTACTCAGTCAACAATTTTCTTCATCCGCCTTTGGTGCAAGATCATGATGATTCCACGCTTGAAATCTATAAATGCCTTGACTTGGCAGCTTGTGTTTTCTCTAACACTAGTTTACATTACAAATTGATAAAATCCTCGTGTCTCATAGAGTGAATATTCAACTGCCAAGACAACTCTTGGCAAATCCAAAAGAAACAATGCTCTAATATTTCAGTTCTTTCTCAGCCAGGGCTTTGCAACGGTATTGTATGAAGGAGCTCCCTTCTGAAAACCAGATCCATATATAAAAGCATCTGACTCATCCGAGCTTGTATGGGTCTTCAAAGGGATTTCCAAACGATTCTCCATCAGACTCATGCATTGACAGGGTGTTGACACTCATATTCCCCGGCTCGCCAAGAGTAGCAATGCTCATGTCAAATTCAGACCTTTTATCTTTTTTTACAGGCTTGTCGTTCAGGCCGTCATCGTTTATTCGAACTGTACTGTCGAACACTGCGCTGAGGTTTCCGTCGTCATGCATATCTGCCAATGACAAGCTCATTGCTGAAAGTCCACCCGATGAACCGTTCGGGTCGACTTTCTTCTTGGAAGACGCCGGGGAGGCAAATAATTTGTCTAACTTCAGACTATCTTCTCGTACCAAAGACGGTGGAGGCTTCCTTCTTGAATTCTGACCAGTTGGAACTTCCAGCTTGGGTGACAGTGTTTCCATATTATCTGCTGGTCCGTGGTTTATATTGGCGGATCCTACCTTTAGTGGTGTTGGCGCAATCTGTTGGTCTGACGAATAAATTGCATTCAACTTGTTCTGCATCATCTGCATTTCCTGCTCCAACTTTGCATTCACTTTTATTGCATTCTCCAACTCCGTTTGGGTAACATTGTATTGATGCATAGCATTCGATCCATTGTTCATTACTTGTTGGTTCGACAGCTGTTGGTTTAGGGCAGCCTGCTGATTCATCATCATCATTTGTTGGTGCTGCGCACTAAAATTCTGAGGGACGTGATCCAGGGATGACCGACGATGAATTGGTGGAGCCGGTAGCATTTGGCCCATGTTGCTTCCCATTCGACCACCGTGCCACGAATTGGCCGTCAGCGGCTGCGACATCGCTGGCGACGGTAAGTGCGAATTCATCATAAAATTATTAGTCGGTGACATGAGCTGTGGGGATGGCATCATATGGTGATGAGCTGGTGAAATGTGTAGTTGATTGGGCATACTCATCCCTGGGGATTGAAATCCACTGTTGTTGAATTGAGGGTTTGATAAGTCATTGACGCTTCCGTTTCCTATGACGTTCTGTTGATCCAGAATCAACATCGAAATGTATTCATAATGAGCCATCGTGGGGGATCCAATTCAAAAAAGTGATTTCTACCGTAACTCTACGTACCTTTTGTACTGAGAAGTCCTCCTCTTCACTCCCATTATCGTCTCCTTTCATTTCTTTCATCAACTCAGGGGCTCCTTCTCTTAACGCTTGTCGAGTTTTGTCCATGGCTTTCTTTTCTCCAATGTCATACCACATCTTGGTAGTATGATCTTGTTTCAGAAAACGACCAGGTGGGTTTCTGTTTTTGATTTCCTCGACAATCATCTTGGAAAATTTCCCTTTCTGTGGCTTCGGACATTTTACATAATCCACTTTATACTTTCGAACAAGAGCCCGGAAATGCTCATTACCAGCATGATAATTCACGAAATTCCCCCGTCCTGAAAGTACATCGTGCTCATGTGGGTGAGCAATATCGCTCGTTTGATGGTTTGCCATGGTCAACAGAAATGGCTTTGTGCGAAATCCCAGCCTGAGACACTCAAAATGAGCAGGAAACTGGAATGACCCCATGACTATCTTTGTGTGTAGAAGACTACCAGGATGTAACACGTTCATTAAGTGCAGGGCGAAACTGATTATGGAATTCCTATCTCGGCTAAACCAAGATTGAAGTGATAATTCAAAAAATTGATGTGTGTGATTGGGAGCATGGTCGCCGAGGTGTTTGTTAAGTGTATGATCTGCACTCGGAAAATCCGAATTATGTTCAGACAACGTTAGGGCGTCTATGAAGATAGCTCATATAGCGAACGAAGGGGTCTTGGAAGTCGTTGTTCCATGACAGGACTGGTAGCGCTGACGCACGCAACAGCACAAGATTGAGAGGTCTGTGCGGGATCCGCCAGCGATGTCGTGACGAATGGAGACTGTCGTTCCCAACCGACCACTTCATCATCACGAGATCTAATCAAACATATTCTTGACCTTGTTGTTCTTGGAGCAACATCAATTATACAGTATTCTGAATTAGGTTACATCACATGACCTGTCAATCAATCGTTACCGTTGCAACCCTGCTGCTCTGCTCATGGGCAACGGCTTTTTCACCGATTGGTGGGATCTCAAGCAATAGAAACAACATGGTTCTGTTTGCAAGACGTGACAACAATCGAGGACGTCGGGGTCCTCCCATACAGGAAAACAAGCCCCCAATGAACGACGAAATTGAGATGCGTGATCTACGAGTTGTGACACCTACGGCGAAAGGGAAAGATGAACCATTGGGAGTTATGAGCCGAGATGAAGCTCTTGCCAAGGCGGAAGAAATGGGCGGTTTAGATTTGATTTTGGTAAATCCCAACTCTGACCCCCCCGTGTGTAAGATCGTTGATTATTCGAAGTATCGTTACATGCAAGAAAAGAAGGCGAAGGAAGTCAAGAAGAATTCTAAGGCAAGCGAGCTGAAGGAAGTTAAGATGAGCTACAAGATCGACATTCATGACTACGAAGTGAGAAAGAAGAATGCAATGAAGTTTCTTAGCCAAGGGAACCGTGTGAAGTGCACTGTCATGTTTCGCGGTCGCGAGATTCAGCATGACTCCCTTGGTCGCGATCTTCTGGAAAAGCTAGCCGAGGACATGTCAGATCTTTGCGTCAGAGAAGGTCAAGCAAAGAAGGAAGGGAGAAATCTATCGCTCATTGTATCTCCCAGGGCTGAAGTTTTGAAAAAGATTAACGAAAACCGAAGAGCAGAAGAAAAGGCGAAAAAGAAGAAAAAGGAGGAAGAGAAGGGACGAAGAGCTCAAGAAAAGGCTGCTGAAAAAGAAGCTTCAAAAACTGCCACTGAGAAACTGGCTGCTGAAGTCAACGGTGCTTCTCTTCAGGAGGAAGAAATTGACCTTGAAAGTGACATTGAATCATCTCTAGACGATTTGTTTGGAAGCGATGATTTGACAGATGATCTTTTTAGCTGAGATGATCGTCTCGGATAAGAATACTATCTAGAATACAAGATTGCATCTTTGATTGGTCACGAAGCAAATGAAGCCTGTATGCATTCAAAAGTGTGCTTTGGAACACATATCAATCGGCTAAAGATGCTGCTGTAGAAGCAAAGAACAAAAGGTAGCTAAGAACCAGCAGGAGTGGCTTAGAAATGAATCCAGCTTTCTTTACAATGATTTCTGCAAGCCTTTTGCATGTGTCGCTGATTTGCTTATGAGATGACTCGCATTGATTCTATACCGATACAGTACTACTAGACTTCATGGACGGTTTGACGAGGTATGGTGGATCATCATCAGAGCTTCTCCAGTCCTGTCCGTTCTCTGCACGTTTTTAACCTCACACGTGTAGCACAGGCCACGTCTACAACTCAACCCCGGTTGGAGGTCAGCCAGATGGCTTCGACAGGAAAAACGAGCACCTTTTAAAAAAATAAATCCGATTGGTTACGTCATGCGAGATTTCCTGGATATCGTCTACGCGCCGACGTTTGTTTTTTGGTGTCATCACATCATCACGCACTCCGCCCGGAGTTTCGCTCGTAGGCTTGAAATCCAAGAAAGAAAATATTTGTGGCAAAAACCACGTGAGCCTCATCATTTCGACAAAACTACAACGAATTGATCGAAAGTTCATTCCATAGACTGTCAAAGCAGAGTTTTATCGATCTTTGAACAATGCCCCCGCAAGCGAGAAATGGACATCTTAACGGCATGCCCCGAGTCGCCTCGGATATGAGCCTCACTAGTATGGGAAGCGAAGGCACACCCCGCAATTCTAGAGAATATCGTGTGCGAAAGTCAAGTCTCATCGGGTAGGTCGAAAGTTGCTAAGAACTTGGAGCGTATCCTGATTCACACATCTCTCACATTTCCCTTCTTCCTCGACAGGATGATCAACTGGACACATGTTCTATTGACACATGCTCCACATATTCTAGTTCTTGGAATGCTGATCCTTGTGGGTCAAGTCATTCAACAAGTCGTGACAGATCTATTTGGAGACAGTGAGGTCCCATGGTTTTCTTTTGAAACTGTATCGGTCATTCTCGTTGCAATTAAAGAGTTGTTTGTTCGGCTTTACTTTGCCATTTATGATAGCGAGGGATTCTATGTTTTTTCTCCTGAAGTCAAGACGACGGCTCTTCTTCTGGTGGTCGGAGCTTGGTTGGTACGAAGGGACAACCCCATTTATCTCCTCAGTTTTGCTACATTTAAAGCGCCAGAGGATTGGAAGTGTGACCACGATCAGATCCTCGAAATGATGCGAAGGCAAGATTGCTTCACCGACGAAAGTCTTGGATTCATGAAGCGGATCCTGGAACGTTCCGGCACTGGACCAGCTACTGCATGGCCCCCGGGCATCAAGCAATCTTTATCGCCCCATGCTCCCAAGGCCGACAGATCAATAGCAGCGAGTCGTCTCGAAGCTCAAACTGTTATTTTTGATGTCGTTGAAAAGGCTTTGCAGAAGGCTGACGTCAAGCCCGAAGAAATCGACATTCTCGTTATCAATTGTTCCTTGTTCTCTCCGACACCATCGTTGTGTGCTATGGTTGTCTCACATTTTGGATTGCGCCCTGATGTGGCGACTTACAACTTGTCCGGAATGGGATGCAGTGCTTCTTTGATCGGCATTGACCTGGCAAAACGATTGCTGGGCAAGAAGCTAGGAAAGGCTCTTGTCGTTTCCACAGAAATCATTACACCGAATCTGTACCACGGAAACGATAGAGGTTTCTTGATCCAGAACACTCTGTTCCGATGCGGTGGTGCTGCAATTGTGCTTTCCAACAACTGGCTCGACGGACGTCGTGCATGGTACAAACTTTTGCACACTGTCCGGGTTCAAAGCAAAGACGAGACCGGATACGAATGTGTCTTTGAAGGAGAAGATAAAGGTGGCGAAAGAGGAGTTCGACTTTCGAAAGACATTGTCAAAGTTGCAGGGAAAACAATGGAGAAGAATCTCACCACACTCGGACCACTAGTTTTGCCACTAACAGAACAAGCCCGTGTTGTTTGGAGCCTTCTTGTTCGCTTTCTCATGAAGCAATTTGGAAAATCGTACAGGCCATATGTCCCAGATTTCAAGCGCTGCATTGATCATTTCTGTATTCATGCCGGCGGTCGAGCTGTCATTGATGGTAAGTTGCAACAACAGAAACTTTTGGACCTTTCGTTTCCCCATTTCTGTGTACTCAATATACTGTCACAACTTTAATTATTCAGGAATCGAGAAAAACATGAAACTGGAAAAATTCCACTCCGAACCATCAAGGCTCACGCTCTACAATTTTGGAAACACTAGTTCATCGTCAATCTGGTACGAATTGGAATACATCCAAGAGGAACAGAAAACAAATCCCCTAAAGAAGGGACACAGAATTATGCAAGTTGCGTTTGGATCCGGATTCAAGTGCACCTCTGGAGTTTGGCTTAAAGTATAGACTTGCACATAATCCTCTTGTGCATGCGGCATTTGCTGTGCGGGTCGACCTACAGAGCACTTTGGAGTTTGGCGCTAATGAGAGATCACCAACTGATATCCCCTACTACGTTTCTGAATTGCTGTCCGCAAAGCCGCAAATACACATATACAATATGCACACTACAGTAACTTTTGACTGGACAAGGAAAAAGTTAGAATTTGATATCAATACAATAGTCTGCATTCTGTAGTAGTGTACAACTCTTCACACATTGGAATCAAAGTTTATTAAGAGAGGCTAGTATTGTATAATGGCCTTATTTTCCTGTATTTAGCAGTGTCTTATGCCATTGCCTGAGCCCAATCATCTCCAAGCACAGGCATGAAAAAGGCTGGTCCATTGCACCAGTCGAATGCTTCCATGTCTTTACAGACTTTCAAAACCTGTGATACGGAAACCTGTTCTGTGATCAGCACAAACGCTGCGTCATCTTTTTTCGTGATGGGATTCTGGAGGATGGAGTGGATTGATACACCATGTTTCTCACAGACTTCACCGCATTGTCTGGTAATGCCAAGACCATCACGGTACTTCAGGCGGATGTAAAAGTCGGATACGTAATCTTCCGTAAACGTTGTTTCTTCTGAACTTGGATTGAACGGAAGTGGAGTCTTGTCTCCTTTTGCGAGAGCAACCATATCATTGACACAACTGTTGGCAGTGGGGTAGCGTCCAGCACCTTCTCCGATCAAGGTAGTCGATACAAGGTTGTTGGAGACGATTTCAACAGCGTTCGTTGCACCATTGACTGCGAACAAGGAATCATCCGACGCGACGTAGCAGGGAGAGACGAAAGCAGCCACTTTCTTTCCATCCTTGACAGCTTCAGCGACGCCGACCAGCTTGATGCTTCCGCCCATCATTTTCGCGTATTCGAAATCCAACTTTGTCAGCTCCGTGATTCCTTTGCAGGCAATGTCATCCTCTTCCACCTCGATACCATAGGCCAATCTCATCAAAATTTTCAGCTTGGATCGGGCATCAAAGCCACCAACATCCAAGGTGGGGTCCTCCTCTGCGTATCCAAGATCAGAAGCTTCGGCAAGAGCTTCCTCGTAGGACTTTCCATCTCTGTCCATTGCGGTCAACATGAAATTGGTGCATCCATTGATGATACCACTGACGGTCTGAATATCATCACCGACAAAATCGGTTTGCAGGGATCGAATGATGGGAATTCCACCACATACAGCAGCCTCATACCTAAATTCCACACTTTCATCACGATCTTTGTTGACTTCCTCCAATAGGCTTTCAATTTCCGGCATGCAGGCGGCGATCAGTGCCTTGTTGGCAGTGACAACGTCCTTTCCACTCTTGAGTGCAGCGTAGACAACGTCCTTGGCATCGGTGGTGCCACCCATAACCTCAACTACCATATCAATGGATTCATCTTCAAGGATGTCGCTGTATTCGGTGGTGACACTGCATCCGTCGGGGAGGGTAAAGTCACGAGGTTTGGAAGCATCTCTCACACAGATTTTCTTCACGTTGAGAGTATTGCCAGTCATTTTTTCAAAGTAATCGTTCTTTTTCGCCAAGATCTCCACGATGCCTCCACCGACAGTACCTCCACCGAAGATTCCAACGTTCACTCCGGCCATAGACAACGGTGTGACGGCAGAGACTCGCTACATCGACAGCAACAGGTTTGCATGAGAACTACCTACTGTGGGCATGAAGAGTCACCAACAACAGAATAACATACCTTGGATGGAGTGGCAGGCGAGAATGCAGCAGACAGATCTGCGAATGCCAAGAGGACCAAACCGAAAATAACTCTCATCTTGCAAACGACAGCGTTATATCAATTCCTTTTTTTCAAATGGGGTATTTAGTCAAGTATAAATGCGAATGCCGTGCAGTGACCTTGGTGATCGTGATGAAGCATCAGATATCCGATGTCGGTCGAGAAAGATCGTGGGCCTTCAAATTTTGAAGGTGTCGTACGTATGTGCACGTGCGCTGCGACGGACGGTTGGACAGACTCCATAGTGGAGGTCAGACAGACAAACTGACTGAGATTGGACACGCGCGCAGATCAAATTTCAAAACAAAATTGTCCACTGGATGACCACACGCAAGCCTGCGCAGATGCAAGACTCCAGTAGGTTTTGGTACGACTAAAACTGAGTCCGTTCCAACTCGTGCGAGACACTGTGTGTGCCTTCCCCCACCCAGAAAACTAAAAAAACACACGATGCCGCGGAGGCATTGCAGTGTCTCGTTTCTATTCTTCTGGATTCCTGAGACCTTTTGTGAATACATTTCCCAGAGAGTCTCTTTACCTGGAAGAGTACAAAGAGCTTCTTGGTTGTAAAAAAAAGACAGATACTGCGGCGTTTGCGAAACTCTTTCATCGAGTCGTTTGCTGATACCTTCAATCTTTCAATTCCTGCAACGGACATTTTCCTAGACATACATACATCTTTCTGAACGAACATACAATGACAACAGAGGAAGCGGAAAACGAGCCGCCGACCCGTGATCCTTCTCCCAGCAAAAAGCCAGAGAAACCTGAAAAGCCACCGATTGACAATGCTACTCTTGCGTCTATGTTGAGAGAAAGTGCCGATTTGGTCGAAAAGGGTGAATTTGAAGTGATTTTGTATCACGCTTTGCAAGACTTTAGAACCTACTACAAACAGCATTTGCCAAAGAAGAAGGATAAGGATAAGAAGAAAAAGACAAAGATTATTTCTACTACGACGACTCACATTCCCGCTGATCCCGAGAAGGAAGCCAAGGCTGAGGCTGAAACACCGGTCAAACGACCGGAACCGGAGCCAACCAAGGTTGAGCCAGTCGCCCCTGCCGCCAAGCCGGATCCTTCTTCAACAGCATCTGTGGCAACTGATGATGCAGTGGCTGCCCCAGTTGAACCTATGAGACACAAAGACCCTGCACTGGATGTATCAGACCATCCCATTGCAAAAGAATCTGCTCGTTTCGATTCCTCGACATCTCAATTGGATTCCAATCGTAGCGTGGATGAGTTCAACAACGAGGCATCCTTGCGACAACACCCAGAGAGTCATCTCTCACCTCATGGAGCAGCGGAAAAGCCCTCTTCCTCCAGCAAACTGGCAGCTAGTATGTTTGGCAAAAAGATGAAGCTGCCAAAGAAAATGCCAA
>JAAMXS010002307.1:14057-75894 GCA_019693525.1 Cylindrotheca fusiformis | reverse complement strand
GATTCGATCATCAGAGTCTCTTACTGAGAAAGATATAGTAAAGAAACTGATCAATAGGATGAAGGTAGTTAGCATTATAGGCGTGGCTGCATTGTGTCAGTCGGCATTTGCTTTCAACTTTCTTGAAATGGAGAGAAAGCGAAAGACTGTTCAGGTTTCTGCGGTCAGTGACAACGGTTCGCGCAGGGAATTTGTCACCAAGGCCGGTGCCGCTGCCTTCTCAATCTCGTCTGGTTTAGCGTTTGATGTTCTGACGCCGCTGCCAGCTAACGCTGTTGGAGGTTTGGAAAAGGTTAACAGCCGGCTAAAAGCGTAAGGAACCACAAACCATTCGCACCATCGCGAAGCCTATCGGCACAGAGCACAGTACAGCTCACGTCCACCTCTCTTTTCAATTTATTCTTCTAGATACGGCTTACCTCTTGTCCAAAAGCCCCCGAATGGTCTGAATCCACTTCTAGAGATTTATGGAAAGGGCAAGAATAGGTTCCCTCTTCTGGTTTTGATGAATCATCCGATCACATGGGTTGTCACAGTTCCTAGTAATGACAGCAATGGGGAAGATGGAACCATCCAGGCTGGAGAATACGCAAAGGGAGACACTGCTACGTTTTTCGTTTACGAAGAGCCGGGACATGTTGATGTAAGTACGGCATCTACCCTAGACTTTGAATTTGTTCCCACCAGCTCACCGTCAAATTCCAGAACATTGCCAACGCTGGAAAGGAGTTGTACGAAAAAGCACTGATCAAGTCTATTTCCCAGAAAGGAGCTAACGTTTACCAAGACTTCAAGGTTACAAAGGCTGTTCCGCAGGATCCAGCCGAATATGACGGGAAGAATTATGTTATCTGCGATTTCAGGTATACACTTTTAACCGGCGCCGGATTTGAGGTCGACCGTCGAGGAGTTGCTTCCATCACAAGTGAAGGACCTGCTGTCGAGGTTTTGTGGACAGCTAGCACTCGAGAAAGGTAAAGTGTTGTTGGCATCATGCTCTGAATCGAAATTGCATCTGTCCTAAATTTCTTCTTCTCAATGCATACAGATTTAAGAAGACAGAGTCTACGCTTCGTGACATTGCAAGTAGCTTCCGTGTCTATGCCGATGGCCTCAACTTTTCTGACGAACTAAAGCAATATGATGCGTAGGGTACCTTCTCATGTGACTGTGTCAGGATAAATGGCAGTTCAATGTACATGATGGCCTCATGATCGTTAAATGACCTCATTCTGAAAGACTCAGTCCTAAGATTCTAACTTCAGTTGTTATATCGCACACAAAACAAGTTTTCTATTATTAGCTCCAGTTGGGTTTCTTGTTATATCATACGCGCACTTCCATCGCGCGGAACCACCAACCACCAGCCCTTTTCAAAACTGAAGAGGAACAACCACCAACCAACATCAACGACACATTTGAGACCACCAATTGATGACGGACCAGCTCGAATCTATCATAAATCGAAAAGATGAACCACCATCGACCCATTGCAAAGCTCAATGAAGTTTAACTACAAGCTTCAGAGGCTATGTGGAGCCTACTATGGCAACCCAAGCAGCACTGATACGTTTGGTGGCAACGGAAAGGGAAATGGATCAAATCTGCTTTATACATCGAACGGAAATGTGTTAATATCTTCCGTCTCGAACAGAGTGCAAGTCTTGGACCTCAAACTCAACACTGTGAGAACTCTTGCAGTTGAAGCTCGCTCAAACATAAAGTGCATGGCTTTGTCTCCAAATGATACACTTCTCCTGGTTGTGGACGTCAATAGCTATGCCATGATCATCAATTTTGTCCGCGGTGTTGTCTTACATCGCTTCAAATTCAAGAGAAAAGTCCGGCACGCGGCATTTTCACCCTGTGGGCAATACATTGCCGTGACGCACGGAAAACACATCCAAGTCTGGTTTGCTCCGAATCATATGCGAAAAGAATTTTCGCCTCTTGTTCTACACCGGACGTACACTGGACAATCCAGCGATGTAACTCGATTGGAATGGAGCTCAGACTCTTCTGTTATCATGGGTTGCAGCCGCGATTGCACGGCCCGCATCTGGACGTTGCATACTACTCGAGATTATCTGCCTGTGACTTTGAGTGGTCACAAGACCCAGATCATTGGAGCCTACTTTGGTTATGACAGCCAAAACAGAATCGAGTCTTGCTATACCATCAGCGAAGACGGCGCCCTAGTTAGCTGGAAGGCAAAGCTCGATGTGGTATCTCCAATGGACGACATTGATTTGCCGCCAACTGAATCTGCTGATTTTGACGCCCAAGTGGACGATGCAGTTGACTTCTTTTCGGGGGGCAGTGGGCGTCCTATAGCCGCTTCATCTGACAAAGATCTGTCTCAGGCAAAGGCTTTGGTTGGTCGAAGGTGGAGATACGAGTCGCGTCACTACTTCAATCAACAAGGCGCCAATGTGCTGGTCAGTTCATACAACCCAGCATCGCAGCTACTTGCCATTGGATTCTCCTCTGGCGTTTTCGGAATCTACGAGATGCCTTCAGTCTCGAACATCCATACGTTATCTGTCGGTTCAAGGCAGCACATCAGCTCCTGTGTCCTCAATAATACTGGAGAATGGCTTGCTCTTGGATGTCCAACATCACAGCAACTTCTGGTTTGGGAATGGAGATCCGAGACATATATTTTGAAACAGCGGGGACATGCCTATGGAATGCGCTGCATGGCCTATTCTCCTGACGGCATTGTGGTGTGCACGGGTGGAGAAGATGGGAAGATAAAACTGTGGAATGCTACTAGTGGTTTCTGTTATGTGACATTTGAACAGTCGCACCAAGCTCCTGTTTCCAGTGTCTGCTTTGCCAATTCCAGTGTTGTCCTCAGTGCCAGTTTAGATGGAACAGTACGAGCACACGATTTGCATCGTTACCGGACTTTCAAGACCTTGACCACGCCAACTCCTGTTCAGTTTCTGAGTCTAGCTGTTGACCCAGCTGGTGAGATTGTGACTGCTGGATCAATGGATCCATTTCACATTTACTCTTGGAACCTACAGACTGGAAAGTTGCTGGATGTTCTAACCGGCCACACTGGACCCGTTTGTGACCTTGCCTACCAAATGAGTGGTGGCACATTGGCCAGTGCTTCCTGGGACGGTTCTGTCAAGCTGTGGGACCTGTACAAGGGAAACATACCAACGGAAACGCTTCAGCATACCTCAGATGTGGCTTGCGTCTCGTGCCGTCCAGACGGAAAAGAAATCTGTGTGGGAACAATCAATGGTCTCTTGAGTTTCTGGGACGTCGAAAACGCGAAGCTAAAGTTTGAAATTGATGGACGTCGAGATATCACTGGCGGCAGAAAAATGAATGACCGCATGGCAGCGGACAACAATGCGTCATCGAGGTATTTCACATCTGTCTGTTACTCTGCTGATGGATCTTGCATCCTAGCAGGAGGAAACTCCAAGTATGTATGCATCTACGAAATTTCTCAACAAATTTTGTTGAAAAAGTTTCAAGTAACTTTTAATCGCAGTCTGGATGGTGTGCTGGATGAGGTACGTTTGATTCTAATCGCTGTTAATCTGCCCTGAGCGCAAGAGCAAGAGTATTGCAATGATGGAACGCAATGATGATGAATTTCCCATAAACGTTTGCAGATAGCATTGACGGGTTGAGACCCCACTGGATTTTAACAACTTCCTTGGATGTCCGAGCGTCCATCATATTCTTGCTCAAGTCTGCTATTGTTATGATATGCTTCGTTGCTTTGAGTTTGACTCACAGTCTCTTTTCCTTCATTTACAGTTGAACTCCAAGAACATGGCCGACTTTGGCCCCATTGATGACCATGCCGATTCTGGTGATGAGACAACCTACAATGCCATTCGATTGCCGGGTGCCAAGCGTGGCGACGATGGTTCTCGGTCGAGCAAAGTCGAAGTCCTGACTACTCAAGTCTGCTTTTCCTCCACAGGAAGAGAGTGGGCGACAGTTTCCGGAGAAGGACTTCATGTATATTCACTGGACGATGACATGATCTTTGATCCTATTTCCTTGACTGAGTCTGTCACTCCAGATGCGGTTGTATCAAAACTTGCGCTTGGCGAGCATGGCCTTGCTCTTCGAATGGCGCTGCATTTGAATGAGTTCACTCTTGTGAAGCAAGTTCTAGAGGAGACTCCTTATGAATCGATTGCTCTTGTCGTGCGTGGCATAGGCCCCGATCAATTGGAACGCCTGTTGCAGTTTATTGCCAAGATTATGGACAAATCACCACACGTTGAATTCTACTTGCAATGGTCAGTGGAACTGCTTCAAACACACGGTTTTCACATGGACAAGCATAGAGGTTCCTTTATGAGAGCCTTTCGGTCCATGCACAAGAGTGTACAAACTCGACACGATGAATTGAAGACCATCTGTAATGACAATCGATACACCTTGGACTTTGTTGGGGATCAAGCCCGGCTAGTGGAGGAGTCTCAGATTATGGAGACAGACGAATAGCCAGATGTGTTTGATAGATTAGAAGTATTATTTGATAGCATTGTAAACTCGCCCACTGTAATAAATTGTAGTTTTGAAAACCATTTATGTGAGAATATCAAAGGTGGCCATAGATTCCCGAATCCGACCACAAGAATTGAGTCAGCCCAATAGTTCTCACCATGCCCCTCGGAAGAGCTTTATACTGAACGGCAGCACCAATATTGTTTTCGACCTTCCTTTATGGATCAGTTTTGATAAAATCATCTTTTCTCTAGCTTACCAGAGATCATTCATCCAGTGAAGACCGTGGAGGTGACCAATCTTCAGCAAAGGCTGAGTCAATGAGAGTCGTACTGAGAAAGCTTTTTTTTGGCAAACAATGATTCTGCAACATCTCTCACAAAGACAACGACCACACCGCCCGCGCAAATACCCGAAACACGGAGGAGATGAAAAGGCCAAAGCAGGCGAAGCTTTCAAGTTTCTTTTCTAAGAAGCAAACTAACAAGGATGGAGTGACGTCGTCGGACGGAGCGCAACAGCAACCTTCGAGAAAACGATTGAGAGCGGATGTCAGCAGTTCATCAAGTCGTGTCTGGAATGTTGACACCCAAACTAGCGAGATCGTCTTAGATCCGCTGGCGGAAGGCTTGGGCGTTTTATTGAATGTGAAGCCGAAGTACTTAGGCACTCTAGGGCCTGGTCGTAGTTCTTGGATCATTCATGCCCCCAGATGGCACCCTTCCTCGTTGAGCAAGTTTGACACCGAGTGGAACCTGCACCCAGAAACACGAAATCATATACGAATTTATGGACGTTGGTTCGAAGAAAATCGATGGAGCCAAGCCTGGGGCCACTCCATTGACTACAGCAACTTGGCGAACAGAACTTTTCGTCCTCTGGAAGAGAGTCCTTCACTTCCTTTCCTGGTGGAACAGGTAAACCAACTAATGAAGGGTGCGATGGATGGAACCACTGCCATCCGTAGTGGCCAGTACCATACGTACAATGCGTGCCTACAGAATTGGTACACACCCGATGACACTATTGGACTCCATTCCGATGACGAAAGCTATTTGCAAGCAAACCACCCCATTTTCAGCCTTTCTTGGGGTGGCACTCGTCGATTTCTTCTGCGTCCCAAGAAGAAGAAGGACAGCAACAAATCAGATGCTGGCGAGACTGTTGAAATTTGGTTGGAGGATGGCGATTTGCTCATTATGGGCGGGCAGTGTCAAAACACACACAAGCATGAAGTCCCAAAACAGCGAAAGAAAGATCCACCCACTTCGAATCGCATCTGTTGGACAATTCGTGCCATCAAGACAAGGTCATAAAGGCTAGTAATAACGATACAATGAATAAGCTTGTTTCCCGTGCGTGAGACCTAGCGGTAAATTGGTGCTCAATGTGTGCCTTCACCTTGGTAATAGGTTTATCGGCCTTGATTCTCTGCATGGTCAGGTCCATGATCTGCAAAACTCTGGGGATAGTTTTTTGCGGTGCATGCTGGACGATCTTTCCCGGTTCGAGCCGACCGCCTTCGGTTCCGAAAAATCTTGGAGACCGTGTTGCGCGACGTCTTGTCGTCCATCTCTACCCACTTCTGTGTGCTCCTGTCGTACGATAGGAACCGAGCCCCAGTCGATTTTATGAATTGCACCAGGAGACTTGCGAACTCTGTCTTCTCACGTCTTTGTTCGATGCTTTCAAATGTTTCCTGGTTTTCGGTAAGGATCTCGTGAAGCCGAACTGTACCAGGATGATGCTTATGAGTGGGGCCAATCAAGACATCTTTGGAACGCGGTGTGATACTGATCGTGGAAGTAACATGTTCATCATTATTCACAAGAGCTGGTTGCGCAATGCCAGCACTATCAGTGACGTGCTCAGCAGCTGGATTCTCATTATCAAATGCGTTATCCACGAATGTTTCGTCCAGTGAGAAATCCTCAACATCACTGGTTTCAATAAACTTCATACTGTTGAAAGTGGAAGCTACCACGTGAGCGCGGTCGCGTTCCATGTCTATTTTCTGTCGCTCCTGATACCATACTATATGGTTGTACATCATCGCCTCGCCTGTTGCTTGTGAAATGGGGATGGACCCTACCGGAATCCCATGGCCAGGGAGTGCATACTGGCATTCGGTGTGCGCCCCATAGTGAATTCGAAATCTCGCGGCATGGTCCTTTGGAAATAGATGAATAAGGGCCGACAACATCAGATACTGCTTATAGTCATCACAGCAGAAATGGAAACCGGCCATATGCATAGGAAGACTATTGACCATCATTGCCAACTTTCCAAGTCCAGGCCGATTCTCCTTGTCCCTGAACTCGCCAATTACATATCCTAGAACCACTATTCCCTTCTTCTGAGTTTCTTCAGATTCTAGCATGCTCATGAATACATAATATTTGGCCCTGATTTCGTTTTGGAATGACTTGAAGCGACCGATACCACGAAAATTGAAAATGATCTGCCGACCTGATCTATCACGCTCAGGCAAAACTTGAAGACTCCCTCCGCGAATGGCTTCTCTGTCGTCTTCATCAAGGTCACCCATCGTAATGTGCTTAGCCAGCAAGTCTCTACCGAATATCTTCAACTTGGAATTGAAAAAGGCGATCATCTGTTTCGCTGCCTTTTTTGGATCGTATCGAGTGCCCCTTAGGAACATGACCCGAAAGGCTCGATCTGAAACATGAGAGAGATCCATCTGTTCAGCCTCTTCGTACGCAGTCCCAGCTTTGATATCATTCAGGTGGGCATCCAATCGTCGAAGCGCGGCTTCCATGGCTTCCAATTCTTCTTCCGGACAAGTGGCGATTCCGTGGAGGTCTTCGAGGGCTGTTTCCCGCTCTCTCGCGCTGAGCTGCGTTACGGTGGTTGCAAGATAAGAGTCCAGATGTTTTTTGTCCTTGCCGATTTCAGTTTTCGCATCGCTCTTCTGATTGTCCAACGTGGAGGGCATATCCTTGGACGAAAAAGGACCGCATCCGCACCTTTCACCAGCTTCAGATTGGTACCGCACCTGCCGATCATTAAAGATGAAGCTAGGTGATGGTTGGGCGGTATTGTTCTCGTTCAATCGCTCGTCATGATTGCTCATCTGCAAAGGAAGCTTGTAGGTCAGGGCTGCCAATGATCCAGTCAGAATTGCTTTGTCGTGTTATCACCATCATAATTGTGAGAAGAAGGGGAGCAAAGGGAGAGAGTCATAACTCTCGGCTCCTTTTAGTTCACTGTTCGGGCTGGGGGGAAATAAACAAACGTATGTACTGCTGTCGTGCAATCAAAACAATAATTATGCTAGTAATTATGCGCGGGCATAGCCCACCACCAGCATGGAAATTCAACACGACGAAACAGCAACTACTACTACTGTAGACATAATTGACAAACCATATGCTCGGACAATAGGAAAGATACGAGAACAAGAACGTTACTACAAGAAGACCCGATGGCTTACAAAGGCCTAGCCATGTCATAAAAAGACAACAGACCGTTGCATCTGTAGAACTGAAACCATAGGCGTGCAACGATCTCTAGAACAATACTCTCTCGATGGATACGGCTGTCATTGCTGCTGTCCGGAAACTGCCGTTGAGGAAAGAAAGATACGATTTTGCGGGTGACGACTTGTTGTTTGCCAATGATCTGATAGAAAAACATCGATCTGCCACGAGGAATCTTGAAAGTTTCGTACTTAGGTCGGCGCTAGTTTCAGATCATTCATTGCCAGGTTGGATACTGCGAGCGATCAACAAGCACCTTCACAACACGTTCACGAAAGAAAGTCCTCATCAACCACTCTGCTTTCCCAACAAAATTGCACAGAGTCGTCATTTCAATTCACAGTGTCCTCCTTACATGCTTGGCACAAAACCATTTGCTCCATCTGACAGTGTGTTATTGTAGGCAGCTCCAACTCTTAATGGCTTCCACGTAGACATCAGAATCGGCCCATTCCCAAAATCCTTCCGTCAAGACTTGAGTCGCTTGCCTCCACTGGGTTTTGCATTTCTGGAGAATGATGAGTGGTGTACCTACAGCGATAATACCATATCCCGCCAACACTGGTATGAGCCATGGTTGTGCAGCGAGCAAGCCAACTTGGGTGGTCGTTGAAAAGCCCAAGTAGCCCCAAATCCCAGCAGCTGGCGCTGTCACGGTGGTTGTCGTTGCGGCAAGTGTAGCTGTAATTGTGGCAGTGTTCTTTATGTTTCCAACAGTTGTGGCATGCAAAAAGATGGATGCCTGCAAAGTGGACCATTTCCCAGTCTTTACCCATACCGCAATGCATTCGGAATTGGAAAACAAAATGTGATGAGGTGGCAGAACTTGTGGATTCTCCAAGAGATATCTCAAGCGTGCCAGTACAATATTAGTCGGATCACTCTTTGGTAACTTGGGTACTGCAGCTGGCTGATGCTGGGGTGCCGATTGTGGCTGTTTTTCAGCAATGCTAACGTCTTTCTCAGCCTCTTTGTTCTCTTCTTTCTCGTTTTGTTTCCAAAACCACCATCTATTCTTCTTCTTACTAATCTCTTCTCCATATTCCACCTTTTTCCATTGCCGAATATCCTTTTCTTCAGTCAAAGTATGGATCGATATTCGGTCCGGCCCAACCATTAAATCTCTTCTTTCTGCCGCAGCGTCAATCAAGGCTCGATCTTCCTTATCCACCATTGCTTCCAAAGGTGTATCATGATCGCTCCCAACTTCCGAAGGGTTTTTCTTCGCCGTCAGGCCAAAATCGACAACTGTAATGCTATCACTGCAAGCGCTGATGCAAATTGCATGCACTTGCACTGGCCACAAGAGAACTCTTGTCCATCGAATCAGGTGATCCCCCCTTTCGATGTTGTGTTCATAAGTTTCTTCTTTGGACAAATTCGCCTTTTTCCAAAACATGATATTGACTGTGAGCAGAGAACACTCTATGGTTGATGCTCCTGTTCTTATTGTTGATTCCAGTTGTGTCGATTGTTCTACTGTGGCTTGGGTCTTGGGTCTTTAGTACCTTGCAAGAACAAATATGTTGTGCACATGGCATCGCGGACACCAACAGAACAACTGACCTGTTGGGTCAAGTGAGTCGATCCATATGACTTGGAGAGGACAACTTCGACCAGCTGCCTGTCTTGCGTGCGTTTTCAAGGCAAAGTTGACAGTTGACGTTGGATCTTTTGAGTTTTGAATTAATCCGCATGATCCTCGTCATATATATGATTGCAATTGGTATTAGAGACTAGTTCGATGAAGAAGATCATGGCCACGAATCGCAATACTTATCTTCTCTTCGGTTCGTTGATACTCTCGCTTGTTGTGGACAGACATGGCACTGTGAGTGGCTTTCTGCTAGGACAGCGCAGCATCAAGTTCCCGATCCTACATCGCAAGAAGAGTCGGAACATTTCCCTGTCTGCAACATCATCATCATCATCGTCATCGCTGACCAATATTCCCGTGCTCGATCCACTTCGGTCTCCACCAGAGGGTGTGGAAGTCCTCTCGACCAACCCACTAGTCTACCGAGTCCCCAATCTACTCAGTGAGCAGCAGTGCCAAGGTGTTATGGATCGTGCAAAATCATTGGAAGAGACACGACCGATGAAACTCTCTAATCCGCCGGAGGTTTCGCTGAGGGTGGAAAAATTGTGGCCGTTGGCGATCTTGTCCATTCTGGCGGGTGTTCCACCGCTCATTCGCTATTGTTCGAATCAAGAGACGAACGTTCTTCCTACTCTCTTGGCATCCGAATTGCTGCCGATCGTTTTGCCACCGATATTGGGAGCCTTTGTGGGAAGCCTTGTACTAGCCTATGGTGTCGTGTTGCCACTCATCAAGCAATTTTCTAACACGTCAGCACGGACCAGTGTGGCGATGGCACTCAACGAAGAAGACGACATTCCATTCGTCTACGATTTGGTAGAGCGAGTGTCCAATGCAACGAAGCATCCATGGGAAAAGTTTGAAGCCCCTGTGTTCACCAGATATGCACCAGGAGCTATCTTTGCAAGGCACTCGGATGCCTCTCCAACAAGAGGGAGCGAGTGGGCAGACGAGGGAGGGCAGCGAGTGGTAACCTGCATTTGCTACTTAAACACAGTGACATCGGGCGGAGAAACGGCTTTTGATAAGTTGGGCATTTCCGTTCGACCAGTTCAGGGGAGTGCCTTGGTGTTCTTTCCAACTGTTCCCGGCGAGTCCTTGGATTCCGATGAACGATTGACACACGAATCTATGCCATCAGTGGAAGAAGAGAAATACATCGTACAAATGTTTGGACGGGTAGGGCCACGGGTTCCGCCTCCACTAGGTCTGCCAGACTCGTTTGGGACCATGATCAAATGATTTCAATCAAACAAATGGTCAGCCGGTGAAGCTCTTTTGCAGTCCTGAATAAAGAAACGACATTCTCGGATGGAAATTAAAAAAACTACGAATGCTACTACTTGGATGATGCATTCTCACTGCTGGCATCGCCTGAATCTCCGACTCTAGCTCAGTTGTCACTTAAGGGATGTCTTTCATATCATATAGTGGGAGTCAACCCTTTCTCACTATCTTATCCGCTGTCGATTGCGAACTATCTTGGATATCTTGTTCCGGGCGAGTGTCTCGTCGACCTCTTTCAACTGCCGAGTGCCCTTGTCATATACAAGGAAACGGGATCCTGTTGATTTTATGCGTCGTACCAAAAGTGCTAAAAGTTCTACCTTCTGTCGCCGGTCCATGATGGTGGTCAATTTGGCTTCATTTCTTGTGATGACCTCATGAAGCCACACCGTTCCGGGATGAGACTTATGGTTTAGGCCGAATATGATATCGCAGGGACGTGCTATTATAGGCGTTCGAAGAGCCAACTCGACGGAACCAGAAGGAGATCCCAAATCGGGTACAATGGGTTGCTTGGCGGATACATCCCGAATCGATATTATGTCCCCGTCGGACCTTGCTGAAGTTCCTGCCCTATTGGGTGGTTTCCCAGAATCCCAGTCTCCTTCAGCTTCCCGCATTTGTCGATCGCGATACCATAAGATATGATTGTCCTTCAGCACCTCTCCCGTCCGTGGTGAAATGGGGATTGAACCTTCTAGGATCCCTAGGCTTCGAAGGGAATACTCGCATTCCATAGGAGATCCAAGATGATGTCGAAACCTCGCCACACGTTCGGTTGAAGTTACGCCGAGGACGGGCCACATCATCAGATATTGTTTGTAGTCATCGCAGCAAAAATGGAAGCCGGCTAGATGCAAAGGGAGTGTTTGGACCATCTTTGCCAACTCGACAATTCCAGGCCGATTCTCCTTGTCCCTAAACTCGCCAAGGCTGTAAAAAATCACTAATATTCCTTTCTTCTGAGTCTCTTCAGATTCAAGCATGCTCATTAGCATATAGTATTTTGTCCTCATTTCGCTATGGGGCGACTTAAAGCGCTCAAGACCGCGAAACTCAAAAAGAATTTGCCGACCAGACCGGTCTCGCTGGGGCAAGACTTGAATACTCCCTTCTCGAATGGCATCTCTGTCGTCTTCATCAAGATCATTCAGGGTGATGTGCTTAGCTAGCAATTCCTTACCGAATAGCATTCGCTTGGAATCAAAGAAGGCAATCATTTGCTTCGCCGTAATTTCGGGATTGTACCGATTGCCTCTCAGAAACATAACCCGGGAGGCTCGATCTGAGACAAGAGAAAGGTCGATCATTTCGGCCTCTTCGTACGCAGTCCCAGCTTTGATATCGTTTAGGAGCTCCTCTAGTTTCCGTAGCGCGGTTTCCATGGCGTCTGCATCCTCTTCCACGCAGTTTGCAATTCCGTTGACTTCTTCCAAAGCAATTTCTCGATCCTTCACGCTTAGCTTGGCCATTGTGGATGCAAGATCCCTGTCAAAATCTCTTTTGTCCGCTTGATAATCAAAACTCCTCCTGCCTAGAAGCAAATATGACCTGCTTTGCATTGGTGAACTAAGACATGATTCTGATGAATCCGATGCTTCATGAATCGAACTCTGTTCGCGACGGAAAAAAAACGGTTGCAACGATCTAGAAGATGGCTGCTTGTCTTTGATGGGGTCATTGGATATGAGGGCTTTCCCGTCGTCTTCATCGTCTCTATTCAAGGCGCATGATGGCGAAGACTTCTCTGCGGGTGCCATTATCCATTCTCCTACCCCAGTTGCGAAGGCCCTTGATTATAGGTCGCTTGTGGAGGCCTGGTGTTATCTTCAAACGCAGCACACTTCGACTTTTTCAGCATGGTCTGTGGCAGAATCAAGAACTCCAAAATAATCTCATGTGTTCTTTTTCTTTTTATCTTGTGACGAATATGTACTCTACAGTTATAACAGCCAGGTATTCTACGTTCAGTGCCGTAGTGCGTTCTACTTGGGGCGATCTATTTCCGATTTGACGAACAATCTTCTTCCCATTCTCCTCACCAATTTGACTTATGTATCCAGAGACCCCTTCTCGTTCCAAACAAACGGAAACACAGCTGAAAGCGTGGTCGTGTTCCGGCCTCCTACTGTACTACCTTGTTCTCCCAAAAGAGTGGATGCAACATACTGTGAAGCGTGGGAGAGGGGGTTGTGCTGTAGTCTATTCTGTAGTATTCTTGCGACAACCATATTGGTCGAGACTGAGAGGACGATTTGCTGACGTGGGCTAGGTACTCAAATTTTAAAACCCGAAGATCTCCCACCATGATGTGATATGTGATACTTTACCAAAGCTGCAGCTTGAAAATAAAGAAGACAATCATTCGCTTTGCCGCTTTTTGAGGATTGCACCGATTTCCTCGCAGAAACACAACCGAAAGGCTCGAAGCAAGACACGAGAGGGGCCGATCCGCTCGGCCTGCTCGTACGATGTCCCAGCTTTGATATCATTCAGGCGCTCCTTCAATATTCGTAGCGCGGCTTCCATGGCGTCTGCTTCACGCAGCCAGTTTGCAATTCCATTGACTTCTTTTAAAGCTGTGTCTCCAATAATGAACTGAGGCATGCTCCACATGAATTTGTTGGTGGAAGGAACGAGTTCTGGTCGTCCAAACAGGCCCACCATTTCGCTAGAGTTTAGCCCATTCACCCATCGCTGCAATGAGGGAATGCCATCTGCATCTGTTAGGCAGGCTACGAACACGTGTTCCACCTCCACGAGGACGGTCGGACTAGTCTAGGACCATCATCAAAAAAGTGTTCTCCGAGGCTAAACAAACAAACAGCATTTTCGGATGCCAACTGAACTACAAATGCTACTACTTGGTAGATGAGGTGTTCTCACTGGCATTACTTGAATCTCCGACCCCGGCTCGACTGTTCCCTCAAATACTGTCTCGCATATCGCGTGTCGACTCTCTTCAATACCTTATTCGCTGTCGATTGCGAATTATCTTGGATATCTTGTTTCGGGCAAGTGTGTCGTCTACCTCTTTGAATTGCCGATTGCCCTTGTTATAGATCAGGAAACGCGATCCTGTTGATTTTATGCGCTGTACCAAACCTGCTGTAAAATCTATCTTCAGTCGCCGGTCCAAGATGGAGTCATATTCGGCAAAGTTTTCTGTGACGATCTCATGCAGCCTCACAGTTCCAGGATGGCACTTATGACTTAGGCCGAATACGACATCACAGGGACGTGCTATTATATGCATTCGAGGAGCCAAGTCCAAATCGAAATGAGACCCCAAATCGGGTGAAACGCATGAATTGCGAGTTGCAGGCTTGCCACCGTTGGGTTTGGCTGAAATTGTTCCATTACAGGGGCGTTTTCCGTGCATCCAATCTCGTTCAGCTTCCAGAATCTGTCGCTCGCGATACCATACTATATGATTGTGCATTAGCACTTCGCCCGTCCAAGGAGAGATGGGGATGGATCCTTCTGGGATCCCTATCCCCTGCAGAGAATACTCACATTCCGTATGGGTCCCATGGTGATATCGAAATCTTGCCACACGTTCGATAGAAAAGATGTTAAGAACTGGCCACATCATCAGATACTGTTTATAATCGTCGCAGCAAAAATGAAAGCCAGCTAGATGAAAAGGGATTGATTGGACCAGCTTTGCCAGCTCGACAACTCCAGCCCAATTCTTCTTTTCCTTGAACTTGCCAATGCGGTACAAAATCGCCACTATTCCTTTCTTCTGGCCCTCTTCAGATTCGAGCATGCTCATTAGCGTATAGTATTTGTTTCTCATTTCGTTTCGGGGCGACTTAAAGCGTTCGAGACCCCAAAATTCGAGGACGATTTGCCGACCAGATCTGTCTCTCTGGGGCAAGACTTGATAGCTCCCTCCTCGAATGGTCGCCCGGTCGTCTTCTTCAAGGTCGTGCAACGTGATGTGCTTAGCTAGCAATTCCTTACCGAACAGCATTCGCTTGGAATCAAAGAAGGCAATCATTTGCTTCGCCGCCTTTTCAGGTTTGTACCGATTGCCTCTCAGAAACATAACCCGAAAGGCTCGATCTGAGACATGAGAGTGGTCGATTTGCTCGGCCTCTTCATACGCAGTTCCGGCTTTGATATATTTTAGGTGCTCCTCTAATTTCCGCAACGCGGCTTCCATGGCGTCTGATTCCTCTTCCACGCAGCTGGCTATTCCATTGACTTCTTCCAAAGCCGTTTCTCGATCCTTCACACTTAGCTTGGCCATTGTGGATGCAAGATCCCTGTCAAAATCCTGTACACTCCCTTGAAAACCTGAAGTATCACTCCTTATGCCTAAGTATGGATTTGATTTGATTTGAAAAGGTGAACTGAGGCATGGATTCGATGGTGGATACCACAAGTTCTGGTCGCAACGAAAGGAAACTGATTGCAACGATGTAAATGACGGTTGTTGGTCTTTGACCGGTTCATTGGAGACCCAGTCTTTTCCATCTCTATTCAAGGGATACCATGTCGAGGACTTGACGGATGTCATTTTCTACAAAAGAATGGCGAAACTTCGGATCTGGTGCTTGTGGAAGGTGGGGATTGTTGTTGTCAGTGCTATTTCTTGTTTCAACAATAAGTACGAGGAGTCATCTGTAGGGTATGGGACTGCGTGCCGTTTTACGACTAACTTGGTCAAGCGAGACTTTCCAATTATTGGACGACTTTCCCAAATGGTTGACGCTGGAAAACACCATAGTATCAATATGTTTGGCCAGGGACAATTTTCCTTCTGTTTATCCGACCGAACCGTGATTCATATTTACTGTGCCCTTTTCGCCCCCGCATGAGAAGTGGATGAAACAAAAACGCAATTGATAGCAAATCGATACTATAGACCAAAATGCCTTCGGTTTTTCTAAATACTATAGACTTAACAGTTCCATACCCTCTTCAAAACCAACACAGAAATTAAACGCAACTAGAACCAGGAACACAACACAGTGAGGAACGACTCAACAACAAACCAATGATGCTGTTGCATGACTATGAGATGCATCAACTGCGGAACTGCGCAGGACGCTCGTCCAGTGAAGGGTAGGAACACGTGTTGTGCTTCCACCAGGACTGTGGGACTTGATTGGAACCGTCATAGAAAGGTGTTTCAATCAAACAAATATTTGGTCAGGATACTGTTCTCCGAGGCTAAACAAACAAGCTGCATTTTCGGATGCCAACAGAACTACAAATGCTACTACTTGGGTGAGGTGTTCTCACTGGCATTACTTGAATCTCCGACCCCGACTCCGCTGTTCCCTCAAAGAGTGTCTCGTCTTCAGCATCCTCGTATCCGCTGTCGATTGCGAATTATCTTGGATATCTTGTTCCGAGCGAGTGTATCGTCTATCTCTTCAAACTGCCGAATACTCTTTTTGTACACCAGGAAACGCGATCCTGTTGATTTTATGCGCTGTACCAAACCTGCTACAAAATCTGTTTTCCGTCGCCGGTCCAAGATGGTGTCATATTCGGCTTTGTTTTCTGTGATGATCTCATGAAGCCGCACAGTACCAGGGTGACATTTATGACGTAGGCCGAATATGACATCACGGGGAAGTTCTATGATGATATGCGCTCGAGGAGCCGCGTCCAAACCGAAATGAGACCCCAAGTCAGGTGCAACACGGTTCTCGACGCATGCATCGCGAATTGCAAGCATACTACCGCCGTTGGGTTTGGCTGAAATTGTTGCACGACAGGGACGTTTTCCGTGCATCCGATCTCGTTCAGCTTCCAGAATCTGTCGCTCACGATACCATACCAAATGATTGCGCATCAGAACCTCGCCCGTCCAAGGAGAGATGGGCATGGATCCTTCAGGGATCCCTATGCTCCGAAGGGAATACTCGCATTCCATATGCGCCCCATGATGATATCGAAATCTCGCCACACGTTCGGTTGGAAGTATGCCAAGGACGGGCCACAACATTAGATACTGTTTATAGTCGTCGCAGCAAAAATGGAAGCCAGCTAGATGCAAAGGGATTGATTGGACCACTTTCGCCAACTCGACAATTCCAGCCCGATTTTTCTTTTCCCTGAACTTGCCAATGAGGTATAAAATCACCACTATTCCCTTCTTCTGATCCTCTTCAGATTCGACCATACTCATAAGCGTGTAATATTTGCTCCTCATTTCGTTTTTGGGCGACTTAAAGTGTTTGAACCCCCAAAATTCGAGGATGATTTGCCTACCCGACCTGTCTCGCTGGGGCAAGACTTGATAGCTCCCTCCTCGAATGGCTTCTCTGTCGTTTTCATCAAGATCATTCAGGGTGATTTGTTTAGCTAGTAAGTCCCTACCAAATAGCATACGCTTGGAATCAAAGAAGGCAATCATTTGCTTCGCTGCCTCTTTAGGATGGTACCGTTTGCCTCTCAGAAACATAACCCGAAAGGCTCGATCTGAGACATGAGAGGCGTCCATTTGCTCGGCCTCTTCGTACGCAGTTCCAGCTTTGATATCATTTAGGTGCTCCTCCAACTCTCGTAGCGCGACTTCCATGGCGTCCGCTTCCTCTTCCACGCAGTTTGCGATTCCGTTTACTTCTTCCAACGCTGTTTCTCTATCCTTGACGCTGAGCTTGGCCATCGTGGATGCAAGATCCCTGTCAAAATCCCTTATATCCCCTTCAAAGAAAGATGTATTGTCCCTTTCGCCTATGAATGGATATGAACTGCTTCGAAACGGTGAACTGAGGCATGGATTCAATGCTCTATAAAATGGTTTCTGGCCACATTGAAACGAAAGAGATTGCAACGATGGAAAGGATGGTTGCTGGTCTTTGACCGGTTCATTGGATACCAAGGCTTCTCCAACTCTATTCACATTGTGTGACGGAGAAGACTTTGCGGTTGTCATTTTCCACACTGCTTGGATTATTTGTTTGGCATCTGGCTTGTGGAGGCTGAGAGTGCACACCGCTATGGTGACTTCAACAATGTATAATGCCGCTGTGTGTACTATAGGTTGGGGAAGTCGTGTCTGTATCCGATTTCATTATCTCTTTATTGCACGATTACGTGGTATTCAAACTCAATAATTATATCGGGACAGATAATAACGTTACAATCGCTCCCGTAGTAGTTCACGTCCATAAGCAACATTTGAATGACTTTAGTAGTTCACGACCAAATGGAACCAAGTCTACTGTAGCGAACGGTTATTGTCGATTTACAGAAAGCGTACAGCCTTCGTTTCTCGTTATGTGGGATCCATGGTTTGTTGTGTGACCGGTTTCGTGCTATATAGCTCTTGTCATATAAGCCTGCGCCTTGAACAACAACTCATAGATTTGCCTACAATTCTTCGTTGACTTGATACACCCCACCCTTATTTCTACCTGAGTTCCAGACTTCAAGTTCTCTACTCCTCTCTCCACGTGTCAGGGTATCAGCGACAAAACGATGTTATTTTTTGAATGCCCCTAGTGAACAGAACGAGATGTAGAACCCATCCACCACTACCTACCAAGAGAATATCACGAATATCATGGATCCCGCAGCCAAGACCAAGAGGAAGACCGTTCCAAACGATCAACAGAGCAGATGCTCATACTGTAGGAGAGGTACTAGAAATTGACGCAAGACTTGACAACTGCTGGTGACAATGATACGAGAAGACCCGAACCGTTGGGGGTCAGAAAAGAATTTGGAACATGAAAAGAGGAGCATACAGAGGCCTTAAAGAATAACAACACCAGTGTTCAAGCTTGCAAAAAAACACAGGTCTTTCGACTAGTAGATTATTTATAGAGTGCTATAGGCATGGCATTCTTATCCATCTAATAGGTACAAGCGTGCAAATAAAATGTTTACAAAAGTTTTGCTTCTTAACAGTTTTACGATATATTCCCAGATAAATGGGTGAATGCATGGATGGAGGTTGGATGAGGGGGACCCGTCACCTCAACCTCAAGGCCAGCATTCTCCATACATCTATCTCTTTACATGGAGGACCTAAAAAGGTGTGGCTCAGTTAGGCATAGCGAACGACGGCGCCATCCTTTCTCGCCATCTTCTTTTTGTTGCTTTTGGAAGAAGAGTGATGATTTGCATCTCCTAGTCGTTGTTCATCAATATCATTCACAACGGACTTGAGTTTTCCAAAGGAAGATTTGATACCCTTCATGAAACCCTTCTTTTCGTTCGGCCTGTCACCCACGGGTTCCCGCTGGGGATGCCGCGACGTTCCCTTACGCTGTTGAGGTGCTTCAGATTTTTTCTTTCGCTGTTGATGTTGTTGCTTCTTTTTCTTTTCCTGTTCTTGCGTTGTTGTCTTTGCCACTGGTTGCTTTTCAACACCAGCAAGCTTCTGGTTTTCTCGAATGAGGCGTTCGGCTGCCGTAACTTGTTCTTTAACCGTAAATGTTTTGGTATCAATGAGTGGATTTTCTTCTGATTCTTGTGCATGCGGTGCAGCAGAAGGAGGGGGGGCTCTTGTAGTGTTGGTGGGAGCGGGTACCTCGCGAACACGTGGGGTTGGTGGAAGAATTCTCTCTGTCTTTCTGTAATAGCCACCACTGCCACCAGAAGGGGCAGCATTGTTGCGGGGAGTAGGGTCCCGTGCCACTTCCATAAAGTCAGCAGCATCAAAGTGAGCATCCCAATCATAATGGGCATCTGGACCTGGAGCTGCAGCTCCAGAATCTTGATATTGATTGGACAAGTCCAAGGGAGCTGGTGCAGTCACCATACGTCGAGTGCCCACAAAAGCAGTAGACGATTCACGATTATCGTCTCCTCGCCTATAGGCAGGTGTCATGGTGATGTCGCTGTATTCCGATCGGGTGCCAGAAGACTTGTTCGGCATAAACCCCTTTCGGAACCGTCTTCCTGGAATGAAACCAGATTTGTTGAGTTGTTGGACAATGTCTCTCACAGCAAGTTGTGGAACATTGGTTTCCACCAGCCCTTCCCAATCGGTCGTCTGAGGCTGTTGTTTGCTTTTGGGAGAAACGTACTTAGACATGGGCATCATGTAGGATCGTGGAGATTTGGGAACGTAAGATTTGGCCTTTGCATCGGGTCTCATGGGCGACATGGGGGCTCTCATGGGTGAAACGGGGACTCCCATGGGTGACATGGGAGCCCATGCACCGGCGCTGGGAGAAGCTGGCGTCGGCTGGCGGGGACGACCAAGCTTTGCCAATTGCTCAATTTTCTCCAATTCGGGTGCTCGAGGAGTGGAATGGGTTGGCATCTTGCGAGCATACGATGTGGGAGTGAGTGGACGGCTATAATCCTTGGGTTCGTACATGCCAACTCGAGGGGAGTTGGTCACATTGCGAAAGAAGGGATGGGAATTGATCGATCCTGGACTTCGGGGGGTCGAGGTTGGATTTCCTTCATCGTCGTACAAGACTTTCATGTCGTTTGATTTCTTGAGCGCCGATTTGGTTGGAGTGGCGCCCGGTGTATCGGGGTTACGGACCACGGAGTTTTCATCGTAGTTATCGGTGAGTCCTTTGGGAGCGTCCTGGGAAGTACCAATTCCAAGGAATGGAATGGAAATGCAAAAGGATGATTTCTTTCCCTTTTGTTTGGTTTCTTCTTCGAGTTTCTTGCTTTCTTCATCTCTCCACTTGACTCCTTTTCCAACCTTTCGGATGCTTTCTTCTTCTTCCTCCTCGTCTTCATCTTCTGCTGCCATGTCCAGTTCTTCTTCATCTTCTGTCTCGTAGTATTCGGATTCATCCGCTTCACTGACTGCTTCATTGTCATTGTTTTTGTTAACGTAGTATGAAGAGGCCGTCGATTGAGATCCCATAGAAGATCGTCGTTTGTGTCTCAGAATGGGCCTTCGAGGTTGTTCATCGTACAGGAACTTGACGGGGTCCTTCCGAACTTTGTCGGCTGCATTCTTTTGGGCCTTGGTCGATGTTGGTGGTTCGTAATGGCAGAACAATCCATTCAATATCTCTTCGGCAGCATTTTCAAAGGTTCCACCAGCTTTTTCATTCTCATAGAACGGGCTTGGTGAAGGAAGAACCGGCATGATGATGATGAGGCAAGGAACGAAGACGCAATCAAGGAATTAATAATTCCTGGAAATCGCAATGTCGGTAAGAATAGATCTGTCTTGCTTTTGTGTGTATGGTTTAGTGGACAATGAGAAACCACAACAAGACAGGCAATAGTGGCAGAGTCTCAATGTGTGTGGGTGGAAGAACACTTTTGCAAGAGGGGGGTATATGTTGATGGTGTGATGTTGGTGTCGAATTGGCGAGGCGTACTTCCAAATCGCTGAAACTGAGAGACGCGCCCTCCTCTGAACCGTTGGGCGATGCTCGAAACATTTAGAAAATACCAGCAGCCGTTGGCTTGGCCAGCGTTTTGTGGCAAGACAGGCGCATGTGGAATGGTGGTCTCGAGAAAGACTGAATCTGTACTCCGCGCCCGTTTCAAAAGCACGTGACCTGCGGTAGGAATCTGTCGTAGCACTGTGGAACTAATACCAAGTGTCATACAAGGCTTGCCGTAGGAGTTGAATAGTGGTGGGGCATGCAGACGGTGTGAACTGTTTCCGACAACACAAAAGCACTACCACAATCAATTGTTTCATCCCCAAACTTGTGTTGTTCGTGGTGTGTGCATGTAGGTGTTTGTCGGTGCGGGGAATGTTCAGCCAACGAGGAGGGACAGCTCCCATGGATGTGACGAATCAGCACCTTGTTGGTGAAAGAAGAACAAAACAAAAAACGAGCAAGAACACTGAGAAATGGCGATGCGATGTTTGTGAAACAAGGTTCTTTCCAACCTTTGAAGAGGCTTGTTTGCATGAAGAAGCCTGCAGACAAGAACAAAAGAAGCAGCGACGACAGCAAAAACAGCAAGCTCCATCAAATGCCTCCTTTTTTGCTCCTCGACAGCCTGCAACTTCTACATCTACAGCAGCTATTGCTGTTTCCCCTCCTATTCCTATTCCTGCCGCTAGTGGAAAACGTGGATCCAGAAGTATCACTGCGACTGCTGCTGCTGCGACGACTACCAATAGTAGGGCACAGAATCAACAGAAACAGCAGTCAAGCGAGAGCAAGAAACCACAGCATTGTTTCTTTCAACCAAGATCGAAAAAGCCAAGAACTGTCAGAAGTTTGAAACCATCATCCGTCATTGTTGAAATTCAAGACGATTCGCCCCCTTCTAGAAAACGACCGTTCGCGCAGAAGGAGCCGAAGGTTATTACACAGGATAGTGCACAAGATATGGCCAATGCTTTGGCTAACATGATTGACAACAAGCTACTAAAGTCAAAACCAGCAAAGTCCTCCAAACCGAAACCAAACAAACCACTGGCGGCCCTGTTTCAAGGCCCGTCGGCGGCGTCGTCGTCAGCATGTTCCAAAGAATTGCTGGCCGAACAACGACAAGCGGAATTTCAAGCCAAACGACGCTTGGAACGGCAACGTGAACAAGAGCGTCAACAAAAGCGACAAGCCAGTCGAAAGCACGTGCCACCGCTGGGATTGCCACCACAGGCTGCAACCGCGAAATGTACTGCTCCCTTGCCTCCACGGGCACCACGGTTTCCAGTACCTTGCCATGTCGGCTGCTCCACAACTCCAACGACTACTTCTTCTTTTGTACTTCAGGTTCCTCCGAGTTGGATCACCCAGTCGCACACGGCCATCCCATCCCAGAACGTCTCTCCCAAACGACTCATTTCGTCGCCATCTGCCTTGGACGCGAATGGATCTGGATGCGGCAACGACGATAGCGAACTACACATTCAACAGGCCTTGCACAGTGTCTTGATTCCTCCCAGCAGCAAAAGGCAACCTCCCCCCAAAGGATTGTTTGTGGACCAGTATGCGTTGCCACTGGTGGGTGAAACTGCGGACGTGGCCATGCGGACCCTCCAACGGTGGATTAAAAAATGGTGTCAATTCCGACACACGGCCATGGATCGCATGATGGAACGGCAACGGAAATTGGCCAACAAGAAAAAAGCCAAGAAACTAAGCAAAAGGAAGAATCATTGCGACCACGACGACGACGACGATGATGATGATGATTATCTTTGGAATGATGAGGAATTGGGAAATGTCTTTTTGTTGACGGGTCCTCCTGGGGCCGGCAAGACGGCCTTGGTGCATACGGTGGCCGCTCAATGTCAGTGCCCAGTATTGGAAATCAACACGACCCAGGCAAGGGGAGGTGCAGCGCTTAGACATGCCATTCAAGAAGCGACGCAAAGTTGTTCCTCTTTGGATCTCATTCAACGACAATCGAAACAACACGACTTGGAGGATGACGACGGCGACGACAATGATGAGAAGTCAAGAACCAAACTGACAGTCATTTTGATTGATGAAGTGGATCTGTTGTTTGACGAACATGGTGATTCTGGTTTTTGGAGTGGACTGATCTCGGTAGCCAAAACGGCCAAGTGTCCCATTTTGTTGACGGCTAACCACAGGATTCCACGACTCGCGACGATTCCCAATGCGCAATCCTTGGAACTGAAACGACCTTCGCCCGAAAACTGCAGGACGAAACTCTTGCAAGTATGTCGTCATGAAGGCATCCATACTCGGCCAGAATTGACTATGGAGGTGGTACAGGGAAAATTGATCCGAGTGGCGGAATTGTGTCAATGCGATGTGCGAAAAATGATGCATGAATTGCAATCCTTTTGCCATTCCAAGCCTGTGGATACAATCGCAATGGACCAGAGGAATGAAGGACCAAAGGAGGGTCTGCCATCCAGGTTAGCAACTCGACTGCCCCGCCTCGAATCCATCAAGCCAGCACGGGTCGCATCAGACCAGTACTCGGTAGTGACCGTCACAGGAAAGGGTTTTGGTTTCTTGGAAAATTATCACTGGCAGGCAGTGATTGGACAACAAGCATGCAAAGGACATGTGGTTGACGACGAAACGCTCCTGGTCTTGTGTCCACCCAATGATGGGTGCGTGGCAGCCCCTGTTTCGATACAGTGTTCGAATGGTTGCGTACTACGGGGTGATCGCGTCTCAAAGGAAGAGCTTCCTGGGACATCTCATCTTTTGGGAAGACATCCTCTTCATGTTCACTTCTATCAGGATGAACGATTGTCCTCAGATGACGAAAACGACGAAGAAGAATGTGAATTCGAGCATACCACTGATGATGGCAAGTGCCAGAAAGCATCGGTGCGAGACGTAGTGACTAGGGAGTCCATTGAAGAAAGGGGAATGAACCTCTGGGATACGGTTGTTGCAGATACGAAAACGGTCCCGACGAATCTGGAACGACAGGTTACTACCAGCCAACAAGATATTGAGCTTTTGGCAACTCTAAACAAATTGTCGGAAAATGCGCAACTTTTAAGCGACGCAGCGATGTTTGAAGATTTTCAACATGGACTACCATTCCTGTCTGGGGCTTGCAAGGGATTTGGGTTTGACATGACAGACAGCAATCAAGGAGAAGGCGGGAAACCGAAAAAAGATGGCTCGATCCGCCCGTAAGTTTTGTTCCGACTACGCTTGTTGTGGCACTGAATCCGTTTCCTAACGTTTTTATATCTTTCAACCTAGTCCCCGTGAGGATCGGCTATTCGATTTGGGTTGGAAAGACAACTGCTATTTCTTTGGTGACCCAGATACTTATGTATCACTTCCATCGACGACGCATGAGCGGCGGTTGATCTTCACAACCATGATGACCCGACATGAGGTGTACTACAATGCAGATTCTTCACCAAACGAAAATGCTGACGAAGCAGTAGATACTGACGATCCAGAGGAAATTGTCGACCGTCACGTATCATCACTAGCATCGGATGGCATGTTTCTCCCTCACCAGAGTTCAGCACTGGTCCTTTCCCTTCCTACAATGCTCCGAGAACGTGCTGGTGAAGCCGTGTATAGTGGTGATTTGACCAACAGTAGCCTTTTGCACTTCAATCGTTCCAAACGCTGGATGGAAACCCGAAATCTCGTCTCGTACTTGGGAGCACTTGCTCGCTATAAACCGCGGGAAGGAACAACAGAAGCCATTCAAAACAGCTCCAGCAAAGAATTCTTCCTTGAGGTGCTTCCCATAGTAAGACGAATCGCCTTGCTGGAAACTGATTCCGAGCTAGTCGAAAGTGCCTCTCCTGTGGATGATAGTGCAAGGGTCACAAGAAACAGCTCAAGGAGACGGCGCAAGCACTACTTTGAAAAACTTGGTTTTGTGAGACTAAAGGAACGCGATATCACTGCCAGTCAGGCTGGAGAGAGATGTGCTGCTTCGCTCTTGTTGTACAACAAAAACACAGCGAATTTGTCTTATTAGAGTCCGTGGAAGAAAGAAATAGACCACTGTCCTTACTGCTTCTTCAACTTTTAAAGCTGATTAGACTAGTACTTCATAGTATTTGTCATCCTATCTGTTTCTTAGCCATCGATGGGGGAGCGGAGAGCAGTGATAGTACGAGTAGCTATCAGCTCGACTCTGTAGCGAAATCCACCTCCCATTGCTGGTAGTTCAACAGTTCTCTCCCCCAATCTTGAGCAAGCTGGAATGCTCAAACGTCGAGCCAATACTTTCGACCTGGTTGGAGCCACGCATTGGGAGCTATCAGCTTGCTTGTGCACGGTCGAATGTCCCAAGCACTTCAGAAAAGGAAAGAACACAGATTACTTTTCATTCAATTTCATCCAGGACACTGTCTGGGTTCCGATATCACTAACGATTTCATTGGCGGCATACGGATTCCCTGCTTTCGTTGCTGCATGGCTCATAGACTTCATCAGATCAGCGTCTTGGAGCCAATGTCCGACTTGAGTTCCGATCTCCTTCGGGTCCTCACAATAGGCACCGAAACCAGATTCGAGAACAACGTCAACATTTCCTGCTTCTTGACCTGGCAGAAAGCTTCAGAAGAAAAAATAGAGGTGAGAACTTGATCACAAAACGGAACCGTGATGTAAATGAATGAATCTTACCTTGTCAGCATGATCGGCAAACCAATCGAAGCGGCTTCGGCAATCGTTCCTGGTCCAGCCTTCGAAACAAGAACGTCAGCAGCAACCATGTAGTCGGGCATATTCGTCACATATCCCAAACCAACGACATCCACATGTCCTCGGGAATCAGGATCGACCATCTCTACATCCTGCTCGGTTTTCTTCCGCCTCCTTAGGAAGCGAAATAGACCACGTCGCTTGGCTGGCTTGGCCTCAACTGTGTCGTGCAATAATGCGTCCCAATCTCGAGTCGCTAGACGTTCTTTCAGAACTTCGTTTCGCCCGCAAACCACACAGATAGTGGCGTTCACCCCTTGCTGGGTAAGTTTAATGAACATCTCATCCACAATTTCAGACAAAGAGCCAACTCCTTCACCACCTCCCATGACTAGGACCATCGGTTTGTCGTCATCAATGGCTAACTTCATTTTGGTTGCCTTTTGGTATTCCTTTCCTCGATCCGAGGTTCGGTCGCCCATTTCTTCTGCCCGAACCGCAAAGCCATGTCGAATGGGAAGCCCTGTCAACACAATATTTTCTGCGGGTGTTCCTTTGAGGCGCCTGGCCAGCTTGTAAAGACGATCAGAGGCAACATATAGTTTGTCTACTTTCTTTTGGAACCAAGTAATGTGAGCTGATCCTAAATCCGTCACCACGGTGAAGAATGGAATATGCTTGCCCAGCTCTTTGCTAATCGTTCTTGTTGCTTGCAGCGGGCAATAATTCATTGTGGGATGCACCGAAACCACTACATCCGGATCAAAGGATTTGATACGATTCTTTATGGCACGGCCGCACATGAATCTGGAATGAACATTAACGGGCACCTCGTTGAGTTTATTGTTTGACAGGAAGTAAAACCAACGCCACTGTCGCGGATGTGCTGACAAGTGTTTGTACGACGATACAAGGGTTCTGTAAGGTAAGACTCCATGATCCGTCCACAAATCAGCTAGTTCATAAGAACTGCCCGGATACTGGAGGAGAAACTGGGATCAAGAAACACAGCCAATAGTCAGCACAGTATCCACAACAATATTGTCGCCTAATGGTGTCCTACCTGTTTGGCAAGCGCCTCGGCCGATGCTCTGTGGCCTCCTCCAGTATCTGCTGACAGAAACAGAATTCTCATTGGTCGCTTTTCCTGAAGTAATTCAAACGAAAACAGAAAATGAGAGATACTAGTCGAGGTCTGACAAAATTAATTCGCTAGCACTTACTCCAGTAGCATTCTCAAACATAGTAATATCCGACGCATCAGCAGCATTCGATGAGTAAATTCTCGACGTGCCGACACTGCCACTTCGGGAGCCTGATATCAGTCGCTCCTTTGCTACTGCTCCGCCATGCAATCCGATGGATGAATACTGATTTGACGCCACCGAAAAACTGCTCCCAGCTGAGAGAAGAAACAACAGCACACAGCAGCACCTGATAAGAGATCTCATTGTGATATAGATGAATTCTTAAGATACCCTTCCAACAAGGCTACCAGTGCTATTGCAAACGGAACAAAGATATGATATTTTTGTGGGGGTCGAGGAATTGAGTTGTTGTTGTTGTTGGAAGATTGAAGCTCTTCTTCGGTTGGATGCGAGAAATCCATACTAAGTTTTACATACGACGAAAATTACTACAATTATGCTACGGAGTCAACTGACGTATGTATGATTGGTTCCTTGCCACGCGCAGTGGTGTGCCATCTTCTAGGTTTTGCCATTCCGTCGTGCGGACAGACCTGCTCAGGACCCAAAAATGAAATGGCACTTGAGGTAGCTCCACCCTAAAACTGCACAGACAAGCTCTGTCCAACTCCTGGTCATCCTATACTGAACAAGCTTCCACTGACTAGGGGTTAGGTGTTGGGTCTGCCATGACACTTTGTTGGCAGTGATGCTGCTGCAGGAAGGACAAGTTGATGGTATAAATCTAATTGAAGGTAAAAATACATGCTGCAAAGTTAGCTTGGCTCTACGTGATTATATTTTTGGAATTGGAAAAGAGGGATGGGCAAAACGCAGTTAGCTTAGAGCTTGGCCTTTGGAAGACCATCAATAGCTGGTCCAGCCTGCTTCATTCCCCATCCTTTTCTACCTCCGTATTGCCCTTCTTCGACGACTTCAGGAACAGGCCAGATTGTTCCGGACTTGCCCATGTTGAATCCACCCATGGGTTCCTTATCAGTCGACAATTGATCGGCATAGAAAATACCTCCGGATCCCACCAATCGTGGATATCCGTACTTATCAAGCCACTTTCCGCGGATTTCAGCTCCTGGTCCATTCAACACACCCTTGCTGGCTTGACGGGTCTTCTCAATGGCCTTGATTTTTTCTTGTTGACGAGCTTCATTGTTGGAAGTAGCGGTGAAACCAAGGGCTTCCCAGATACTTGCCACCTTGGGAGGACCAAGGTAGGTTTCTCCAATGATGGGAAGCTTGAGGGTGATGGAAGGAAGACCTTCCAAGTAACCAACTTCGTCGGCTTCCTTATCGGTACGGTTCATTTTGTATCTAAGGCCATCCTTGTTTAGACGCTTCTCGAGTGCGACCTCGGAAATACATTCTTGGCCTCCCCAGATATCATCAAAACCAAAATTGGTTCCACGGAAGAAACCAAAATCTAGAACGATCAACAAGTGAGACACAAGTGCTTGCTACTCAAATTACGATTTACTGCAATACTGCAATACTGTTGATTATTCTACGAACAAACAGCAACGAAAATTGCTCACCTTCCATCTTCATTTGGGGTTCAACGGAGCGGCTGGGACTGTTAGCCTTAACAGTCTTTTGACCCAGGGATCGCAGACTGGATCGGGTAACGGAGTATGCCGAAGCACCAGAGAGGGAAAGAACGATAACGGCAGCAGAGAGCTTCATGGTTAGTCTACTAATATTATGCAAGTGGGATAGGCAAAAGCAAGTGACGGTGCTGCAGCTGCGGTGTGTATGTAGAAGTTGGAAGATCGTTGACCAATCCAGACAGCTTGACGCGGAGAAAAGAAGGAAAGAAGCCACGTGGGGTTTCTACGATGCTGCATACGTCAGTGGACGACTTGCTCGATTCCTGCGCTTCTTTCAAAAAGCACTTCAGTACAATGAGCTGACAGACAGACTGACATCAAGACATTAGAATACAGTGGGTAGCATAATCTATCAGTCACTAGCTGTACAAAAATCGCTATTGTCTATGCTGGATGAAACGAGACGCTTTGTGGCTCGCTATGAACTCGTAGCAGGTTTCTTAGGTGGGCGATTCGGCTTCTTGGATTTCGGTTTTCTTTTCTGAACAGACCCTTGAATGCCTCGTCTTCTCTTTTCGCAAAAAGCTCGAAACGCTTTGCCCCCATCCCTATCTCTGGCGACGACTCTTGCAAAATCTTTGTCACCAAATCGCAGAACCTTTGCAACTGGAATCAGTTGCCGAGCAACATCCTTTGTCGCCAAGTACTCATAGCGTGTCTTGATGACACGCTCGAAAGGGTAAGAGAAATAAGCTGGGAATTGCTCCAGTTCAAACTCAGGTTTAAAGCACACCCTTTTCAGATATTCCCACTTTGGTTGAAGCTCCTTTTCGACTGAATATCCCAGGACGGGGGGCAATTTAGTAATGAAGGAACCAATGTCGTTGATTCCAATAGAGCGAAGGTATTCCACAACAGGGATCATGTCACGCTCAATATTGGATGTCAGTAGTGCTGGGAAGGACCGAAATATGCTGGGAAGATCCTCGTCCTTCACTCCCACCGCTTCTAGGTATGATACAACCTTTTCCATTTCTTCGATATCTTCATTCAGCAAAACAGGGTACAGTTGAAGCGCACTTGCCAATCCTCTTCCCGCAATTCCCAACTCATTCATGAGGAATGATGCCGTGGGCAAAATTTTCTCTTCCGCATTCAGTAGCAAGACAGATGGATAACTAGCAATGACCTTGCCCAGATCTCTGGCACCGATTTCATATCGCAGCGCATTGGCGGTCATTGTCATATTTTTGTAAACATCGTCAATTCGTTTTTTTCGCTCTTCTCTAGTCTTCCCCTCGAGCGTTAACTCGATCTCGGCATCGTCTTCATCTGCAACTTCCTTCGATTGCTGCACACTCGAAACTGGGGCCACAAGCTCCAACAGCTCAAAACTAGATTTCCGTCTGAGCATGGGTCCGATACACTCGATTTTCATCCGAATAGATCCACTACTCAAAAAAGAGACTAAGCGAAACAAATCTGCTGGTGATCGGGACAGAAGGGTAGGGAGGGCTGTCTTGTCCCGTGCTATGGCGGAAGTGGAAACTCCCATATGCGTCATCATGGAAACAACCTTTTCTGCGCATCTCGATCCCCTTGCAGTCAAAAGGCCGGGACAGTTCCTCAACACTTTTCGTGCGTCATACTTTCTCAGACCCAAAGTTGTCATCAAAGTACCTCCTAGCGATCGATCCAACGTTTGCTCCAAAGTCTCGCCGGACAATGATTCGGGGTCATCCGCAAACGACACCTTTGGCATCATCAATGCCAAGCTCGGACTGTGTGTCAAAATCGTACAAATGTCAGTCCCAGTCAATCCATTTTCCTGTAGAACGTTTACAACATCATCAAAGCCATAATTTAGATGGCTCGGTTCATCCGTAAACATGCAGTTGATGTCTCGAAGTTTCGACTGCCCAACCCCCGAATCTCTCCACAATGAATCTCGTTCTTTCAGAAATAGTCGCACCCTTCGACGGGCCATTCGGACCAGGACGTAGTCTTGCACTTTCTCTCCAGCCTTTGATGCCAAGGGTTCGCTCACTCCAAGACTCTCAAGAGTTCTGGCTATTCTATTTCGATTGTATTGCCCCATCCAAGGATTCTGTTCCATCTGATCCCTTATCGCTGGCAAAGCAGCAGTTCCATCTGCTTGCGTTGAAGTGGCATCTGTGTTGATCTCGTCGGACCCATATATGGACGACAAGCTATCGTCTGACAAGGTACTACCTAGTTGTTGTTGCTTTTGCTTTTCTGCCGAGACGAAGCGCAGCAGAGCTGAATCGACTAGTGGTGCTGGCCCTGATACTCTCCGTGATCGACGATTACTCTCTGCATTGCGACAAACGCAAGTTAGTCGAATGGATTGAATGGGGCAGAATTTGCTGTTTGCTCCACAGAAAAGGCCGGAAGCTTGGGGACATGCATCCTCTTGAAACAAACATACCTTGTGCAGTTTGGGCTAAGGCCATCGATGACAGACCGGATGTCGATTGAGAATTTGAAGCATCGTTGCTCCGTCTAACCCTTCGCGGTGATTCGGAAGAAAGGCATGACATATACGGTATGGAACAACACAACAAGGCCAAAGTTATCTGCATTCTCAAGGTTCCTGCCATCGTATTTCGCTACTCTTAAATACCGCAAAGGAGTGATCGTGGCTGTGTCTATTCTCTGGTTCTCAGCTGTATCACTCTGGGAATTAGCAATGCATCAATTGATATGGCTGTGGCGTCGATTAGCACTACTGAGCAGGCAGCTGACAGTGACTTCAATGATGGTTTTCTTGGCTTCTTTGGCCTCGAATAGTTGTAGTGGTTCTTACCCAATAGTAGCTCTCCGTGTGAAAGATCGGCGGATCGCGCGCTCGCTACGAATTTCTTGAAGAACCGCCTTCAACCTTCAACATCGGCTACGCCACATACTGTAGATACCTGGAAACGGTCAAGAACAGAACATTCGACGTCACCATTTAGTCAGCTGCCAAGCATACAGACCATACGATTGGCAATCATAAAGACTATTTTAGTACTTCCTAATAGATCTTGCAAGTTTCGGAATGGGCTATTGAAGTACTATGGTGGAAGAGATTAGGCTTCTCTACGCTTTGTCATCGGTCATCCCCATTTTCGCTTTGTAGACTTCATCACAAGCAATATGGCTCTCCATCTCAAAAACATAGCAGCAAGTTTCCGGTTCGTCGGCGGATAGTATCTTCGTTTCTGGGCCACAGGAAACATTAACTGTCGCGGATCTTTGAGGGCCGTTCCAACACTTTTGTCCACCCTCCCACTTCATAACCCTTTGGCCATCGACAATTTCCATTCCAGTCCATTTTCCTAGGTTTGTTGAAGAACCTTCATCCTTTTGTTTTGCGCCATTAAATAGACAGACCTCGTATGTATATTTGCCAGCAACGACACTATAGCATTCATTCGCAATGCTGTGCAGTTCACCATCTGGGCCTAGTTGGTCCCCGTCTTTACCACCAATATCCTTCCACTCATCAGTGATCTGGCGTTCAATCTTTGCCCTCTGTTTTTCGATGTCCGACATGGACTTTTTCAAGGAATCGGCTTCTGCCTTGTCTGGCTGCAAGGACAGAACTGGTGAGAAAAATGGCATAAGAGCGTCAGTTACAGCTCGGGGTGTGGGCAAAAAGTAGCCAAATTGGCCATCCGAAACAGAGGTTGGAATATCATCAGCCGATATCGTCTCGGAAGCGCAAGTCTCATCACTGATGAGCATTTCAGCTCCCGATGCGCAGAAAGATTCAGCGGCACTGACAATGAACGATGGAGGAAAACTCTGGCCTTTTATCCTTGTGATTGTTTTCGGCGGACATGAAGTTGCCCACGGTGAGCCACATGTATCCGAAGGTGTCTCCACGGAAACAAGTTCTGGGACAATAGACTGCAAAATTTGCCAGACATGAACCGCTCCAAGATCACCATGAATTAATGTACCAATCGCCAATCCCTTCAATTGCTCAGATGACAGAGCAGGAGACACTTCAAAGAAGAGCATGGCCGACGCGCCCCACTTAAAGCCTTTCCATATGGCGTCCTCTCTCTGTCCAAGAGTCGACTTTACCATGTTGTAAGCTGCTGGATCGATCGACTCTATCTCTCCTCCTTCCTCGTCTTCTCCCTGCTCTTCACCTGCGACGTCCTTCGTAAGAAATTTATCGATCTTTTCAGACAGCTCATTTGACCGATTCATGAAAGTCACACGAGACTTGCAAAATGGCATGCCTTTGAGGCCATCGATCAATTCCTTTTCCTTGCCGTCAACACTTCCACGAGTCCTATACCTGACTGGAGGTGTGTATGCTTCCTCTTCATCCTCGATTGACCTGTACGGTTCATAAAACTCGTCATCTGTGTCCTCGTCGCCATAGTCGTACCCATGATAGTCTTCGTCGTAATAATCTTCGTCCAGGCGTCGTCGATTCTTATCCTTCAGTGTCCATTTTTTCGATCCTTCGTTTAGCGCATTGTCAAACAAGAGGTCAGCCACAATGCTATCACCGGTTTCGACATCCATCTTATCGGAGTTTCCAAAGTGGTCCTCGCTCCATGCCATGCCCATGTCCAATCCTGCCAATCGTAATGGCACACAGGTAGACGCATCCCGTTCAGAGAGCTCTCCTGCCACCTGGCACGAATGGACAATAAGATTCTTCAGTTCCTCTTCCTTCAGAGCTGCAACCAAGTCATCCATATCCTTTACAACTTTGGCTGCCAACAATTGCCGTTCCTCCGAATACTTTGCTTTCAGTTGATCCAAGGAATTTTGAAGGTCATCCGTCTGCAATGACGCCAACTCTTGTTCCAGGATTCTAATCTCTTTTTGTTTCTCCAGTCGCAGTTTTTTGAAGTTGTATAGGTTATGCTTTCTTTTGTTGTATCCCACCTTGAATCCACTTTCTAGCTTTGCACGAGCCTCCCGTTCTTCCTTCAATACTGTCTCGCAGATATCAGGGCAAGTACCTTCGGGTTCGTCGACTCCGTCGCAACAATCACAAATGCCATCGTTGACCCTAGAGAGCGGCAATTTCAGCTTTGATTGCTGCGGACATTGAAAAACAGAAAACGACAGGCTGAAAAGCAGAACTCTGTTTTGAGTACATCAATGCTAGCTTCAGCTGGTAAATGTCTCTTCTTAGATACTCACCTGGGCTCCTCGCTGGGATCTATTGAAAGGCCGGGCCAGGCACTAGATCCAGAGCAGGCCTCTGTATCTGGCTCATCTTTTCCATCTAGGGGACAATCGCAGTAGCCATCATTTATCCAGTCCGCAGGAATGACTCGTACCTCGTTGTTCCAGCCACTGGCACAGGAAACTTCGGCTGCCAGTGAATTCCTGAGGTTGAAAAGACTGACAGCGAGTACAACTTGCTTCATCAGCATGTTTCGTCTCGATATTTAGTCAACCGGGAGCAGACAAATGCAGGTGAGGACTAACGGAGCAGATTATACAGTGCGGAGTTTTAATCCAGGATCTCACTGTTGATCCATGGTGGATGTGAGAAAGTCTCCAGAAAGACTCTAGAACGAGCCCAATGCACCATCAACGAGCTCTACGTAAACTTCCGTACATAGACGTCTGTTCTTGTACGAAGCTCGAAGAAGAAATCCGACTCTGTATTCGTCCCAATCATCCTACTAAAATAACAATCTGTGTATGTGTCCAATACAACAAAGTATTCATTTCTTATTAGGATCCGGCTGCGGCTTATTCCCTGATGTGCAGAATGTCAAGAAAGCAGTATGCCCCCTCATCATCACAAACGGCCGTGTCACCAATATTTTCCTCCGTTTGGACGTGCTTCCAGAAGCTGTTGCTTCAGACTGTGCTACCTCCGTCTTGGTATCGTCAACTGTAGTATCTTTGGTGCCTTCCAAATCCCCTGATTCCTCATTCTCTGTTTCTGCAGCAGAATCTTTGCCTGCCGACCCTTCGGCTGCGGCATTGCTTTGTTCAGGCTGGGAAACAGTATGACCAGGAGCTTTTTGACGCTTTTCTCTGGGCGGTAACTCGTATTCGGCATCGTCCACATAATGCTCCTTGATTCGGAATTCCATAGTCTTAATGCTATGGAAACCATGTTCTTTCAAGAGCTCAATAGTGCGTTGTGCTTGCTCAACACAGGGGCTGTAGGAAGCGAGGCGAGCATTTGGCTTTAAGACATGCGCACAGTGTGGCACCGCCAACCATGGCTCCGGTAGGTCCAAAATGACTGCATCGACGGAAGCCTGGGGTCGGTCAAAGCCCCCGGAACCATGTTTGCCACAAACATCTTTGTGCGTTACGTCTACCAAATGCCCCACACGGTTCTTGGCAAATTCTTTCGTCGCGGTCTCGGCCCGCATTTCGTTGAATTCATAGGTGTACAGTTTGCCAGCGGGAGCAATGGTTCTCAAAATGTTGTGCGACAGGGCACCTGACCCTGTTCCAGACTCACATACGACAGCATTTGGTTTCAAATTCAGATAGAATACAATCATACTAGCATCCAGTTCATGCACAATTTGGGTACGATGATTCAATGAACGAGCCCACAATTCAGGAGTCGGTTTTAATAAGTATACAAAACCATATCCTTGATTGTTTCGGGATCGGATCTTGCATCCATACGGTTTGCCGATAAAATCGTCTTGACAATGCAGTTAGGTAGGTGATCTTAGTACAGAGGAAAAACGCCAGGAAACAGCAGATTCTTGAGACATACCATGGTGAAAGTGTCCATTGCGATTGTTGAAGATTTCGCCTTTTTTCGCGTAGCAAAAATTCAAATTGTCAAAACTTTCAAAGATAACAACCAATGAATCCTCGCGTATCGTGTCTGAACGAGGTATCAGTCTTTCTGGATAGAGCGAAGAGTTCACTCTTTTATCATCGGTTCCAAATAAATCAATAGCGGCTTGGTTTGCGGCCTCTATCAACAAGTCGTCCAGGACGGGTGGGTCCTTTGGGGTTGGAACTGGAAGCTGTCGAATGTTCGACTTGGTGGTAACCGATTCGGTATGAATGTGAGGTTGCGCAAAATCCATTGTTTTCGTGTATATATACACGCGAAGTTTCTGAGATTCAAAGGCAAGAAACTCGGGCTTGTTCAATGAAAGCTTCGCCTGAAGTACTATTCAATGAAACGTTTGACTTGTGGTTTGGGTATTGTTGTGAAGAGAAAGAGAGCAAGGTAGCTGCATGTGAAGCGCGGCATGTGACCAATCGGACTCCTTCCTTTCTGGACCTCTCCGAACCTCTCCGACTGCTACTCTGATTTCTTCTTGGTGCTTGCAACAAATTTGCTTTCGTTTAGTGACAGAGCACAGTACTGATAATAATTTGGGTTCCGAAGTTTAGGTTTGAAGGACTCCAATAGGATTCTTCAGAATTCAGCCCCCGTACCCCACGGAATCACCGGTCTTTGTAATTTCGAACTGAATGTGTGATGAGTTCGTGCTATAGCTTGCTATAACTCTAATTTCCTTGTGTGAATCCTCGCTAGAGTCGTATAGTATATTGAATGGACTCTCGTTCGAACACATTGTTCTATACATATTACGTGCATTGCACCAATGACCTGCCACTTCGTGGCATTGCCTATTGGTATTCAGATGGCAGAGTAAAGGTTGTTGCTTCGGACATCGGTTGTCCATCCATGTAAAGCAGCCCCGTAATCGGCATATGATCCCACATGACGTGCAAAGTTATTTCCTTGCCCCTCAAGTCATCGCCTTGATCAACCAAGGCATACTTCACAAATGCGTTTTCGTACTTGAGAACCTTATTGGGATCAGTGGCTTCGATGATCTTGTCGTGTACAACAACTTGATTGATCTTCTTGTCTTTGGTTTCGTAAGAGGCTACCACATATGTGAACAATTGCTTGATATTCCAGTGAAAGGCAGGTTGAAAGTCTACGTCAAGGTCAAAGGAAAACAGTGCACGATCCACTCCACCGTGTGATTTCAGAGATTTCAGCGTTCGCAATTCCAGTTTGTGAACAACTGCAATTGTGGGGCAAAAAACGATGAGCTACAGCTACCAGTCAATGATAGGCCGCAATTGGAAGACTTACTTGGTCGAAACTTCGAAGAGTGGCCGATTTTGGAGATCGCTGCCATGCAAGACAGACCGAGCAAAACAGTCAACCCGAAAAATACTACGGCATTCAGACGAACCCAGACAGTGTGCATGATAAATTCTAATACAGATAATTTGAATGAAACAGAAGGGTGGTTGAGGGATGCTTGGGTCTTGCAACAACTGCGTTCGGGGTGTTGCAATTCATGTTTTCAACATCTTTTGCCACACTGACAGCACTCCTTCGAACTGTCACGCGCATCGCACGATGCTGCGACACGTGGAAGGAAGAGTCTGGGAGTAGTTAAATTCTAAAATACATCTTGTCCTGACATGTTTCGATGTTGTTGGTAGCTACTATTTCAGACACAATACACCATTCTATCTTCGTGTATTGAAGAAAAGAACCTTGAAGGTCTCAAAATCGATCGAGCCCTTCCCCCCTAGGTCAACCGCGAGGAAGATCGTCTTGATTGCCTCCTGTGAGGTCCTTGGATTCATGTTCTTAATTAATCTTTGGACGTCTTTCAAAACAATACTCCTTTTTCCGCCTCCACTTATTTTGGCAAATGCATCTCTCAGCTCTGCTTCTGTTTCAGGAAAGTCTTTCTTCGTGTACAATACAACTGCCTTTTGGAATTCTCGTTGATAGCAAAGATCTGCGAGGGAGTCCTTCAAAGAAGCCGAAGATTCCAGGAATCCACGAAAAGCCCTTGGCCCTATTTCCACCACATCGCACTCGTTTGTAGCACAACGGGCTGATGAATTTCGCGGACTTTCAAAAATCAGGGAATGCTCTCCCACAACATCACCTTCTCTTGCTTTCAAGGCTGTCTTGTTGCCTGTTTCTAGATCGACTTCGCCATCAATCACGATATAAAGGTTTTTCGTACTGTCACCTTCCTTGAATAGTAAGTCGCCTTTGGAAATCTTCAAAGTTCGCAAATACTTCTGCTGACCTAGAATCGTGCGAATCCTCGACAGGTCTCTCCTCTTGCTCTCCTTGTACATTTTCGACCTCAAGTTTGCATCAGAGGACGCCATATACTTCTCGAAGTAACTTCTTGAAATGAACATGGCTTCAACAGGGGTCAGACATGTAACTGTCCCAGATCTTGGTTTATGTTTTATCAAGGCACCTTCTCCAACGAAGTCGCCCTGCTTTAAGGTTGCTCGAAATCCATCTTTGTTGGTGACTGAGACGGTGCCAGACTTGATGAAAAACATATCACGCCCCTTGTCTCCTTCCTTGTAGATCACGTCACCAGACTTGAAAGACTTGTTCTTCATGTTCTGTGATAGAAGAGACGAGAAACCATCAAAGAGTTCCCTGGATATGTCTCGGCTCTTGCTAGTTTCGAGCATTCTCAGATTGAGCTCTGAACCAGATGCAGAGAGATACTTTTCAAAGTACTCTTTTGTGATTTTGATAGCATGCACTGGAGTAGTGCAGCGAACAGTGCCAGAGCGCTTCTTGTGGCTCAAGAGCGCTCCCTCGCCAACATAGTCACCAGCCTTCAAAGTCGTCCGATACCCTCCTTCAGTTACAACTTCTACTACGCCAGAATTTATGAAGTACATGTCCTTTCCTTCATCGCCCTCTTTGAAAAGAATGTCGCCTTTCTTCAAGAACAAGTTTTGCATGTGTTCAGAAAGTAAAGCAGAGAAGGTGGTCAGAGAAAGCTCTTCTCCTTCGGTGTCAACCACCTCGTCCAGTCCATTTCCTGCATCCTGCACCGTTACGAATCCTTTCGAGTTTCTGTCTAGCTTTCGGAACGAGTGTTCTATCAGCGACATTTTGCTTGCACCTGTATCTTTCCCTCCGTCATCTGATCTAGAAAGAAAGTCCTGGAACACTCTGGCTTCGAGACGACTTCGGAATGGCTTTAATTTCGAAAGCTTGCTGTCTGAACCCCATATCTTTGACTTTTTTGCTGTAACCCCTTGGACCCATGGGTGTTGCAACATCTCATCAGCAGTGAGACGGCTTTCTTCGTCCCAACACAACAATCTTTCAATCAAATCGATTGCAGAATCTGATAAGTGTCTCGTATATCGCGAGTTCCTCAATGGCGGAGACTCCCTGTTGACGACGCGATCACAAATCACTTCATCTGGAGCATCGCCTCTCAAGTCGAAGGGATGGAGGCCCACTAACATAACGTACAAAATCACACCTACAGCCCACATATCCATGGACGGGCTTTTCTTGGCCGCTCCTGACATGAGAACTTCAGGGGGGCAATATGCAGGTGTTGTCCCTACCTCCGATGCTGAGACAGCTGCAACATCATTGTCATCCAATACTTGTGATGTACCAAAGTCAATAATCTTGACGGTGCTATCGGTTGTGCTGTCGGTGCTAAGCATCAGATTCTCTGGTTTTAGATCGCAGTGCACAATGTCGATCCCGTGTAGAAATGATAACGCAGAGGCGACTCCACGAATAAGACGCGCTGCATCAGCTTCTGAGTATGGCTGTTTTCGTCAAAACATGGTGAGTGTTCAATTGCCAGAAGAAATTAGTGTTCAATTGTCAGAAGAAATTCTTTGGCTATATGAGTTTGTAGCATCGTGACAAGTCTTACCCCAGAATTTATCAAGTGATCAAACATTTCACCCCCAGAAATGAGGTCCAGAGCCAAGTAGAAATACCCACCCTCATCAAAATTTTCATGGAGACCGCACAGATTCGGGTGGCCACCGGCTTTCCTTATCTTGAGTAGAGCTTCCATTTCTTGCCGAAATCCCTCATCGTCGGTAAACTCTTTTGAAATCTTTTTCAAAGCAACCTTCTCATTTGTCTTTTTGTTTGTTGCAGGGTAGACAGCACCAAATCCTCCTTCTCCTAGCGGTGATTTCCAGTCTACCGAATATACAGTCTTCAGCCACCTCTTGTCCCTCAAGGAGTCCATGTCTGCTAGAGTGGACCGTCCTTTAAACCACTTCCCAAGAAACGATTCGCATGCAACGTGGCGTGGCGAAATAATGTTAACGTATGATGACAAGAACATATCGCTGTAGCTGCCTAGATTCTGCGATGACAATCTGTTCTTTGTTGCAGTAGCATGACGGTCCCTTTCAACTGCGCAGCCTGCCGCCGCTGCAGCAGCAAGCACTGTTGATATCTGGAACCAGTGGCTATGTCTCCACATTCGGTGAAGGTTGATTCTAGCTCGACGCATATTGACAAATCCAATAAAGAATTTGTAGTCTTTTGATCAGAGGTTTGTTGACCAATTCGTTCATAGCGACGGCGATGACGAAGACTTGATGATCAAAAGGAGATTGTTCTTCTGTTTGAAATTTCTCAAAATCGACAAGCAAGAAGAGAAAAGATACGGGGAACAAATGTTTGATGGAAATTCAAGAAACAAGATTCCAGACTCCTAATTCCCTTATTACAGACGCGCTATATCAAGGAACTAAAGACTTCGAGAGAACACAAAGATCAAATGGATATGTATGTATTACTTGATAGTTACGATATGATGATTAAAGCTTCTCACAATTGAAGGTTTGGATCAGAAGGTAGATCACTATCATCTTGGTTGTCGGACTCGTTGACAGGAACTGCACGGATGCTGAACTTGTAGCTATCGCGTCTGTACCCATATTCAGCTTGCAAGTCTACGTTTGCAGTCCATTCTTTGTTGTTACATTCAAAATCCATGTCCATGCAACATTGCGTGCAGCAGCGACACTCAACCTCTGGCTTTTTGTTTTCACCAGGGTAACAGTCTGCAACGAAGTAGTTTGGAGCAATGTTGGAACCGCAGATTTCTTCAGCGTTTGTATTAAAATCGTTTTTGTCAAGTAGCAACACCTGCAACTTCTCCAGCATTTTCATTTGGTTTGGAAAGTCCCCTGACAGTTTGTTGCGATTCAAAAGAAGGAACTGCAACTTTGATAGTCTGCCGATATGGACTGGAATGCTGCCAGTAAGACTGTTTCCTGACAAATCCAACATGACCATGTTCTCACACTTGGTAATGCTCAATGGAATGGTGCCACCTAGGTTGTTGTTCTTCATGGAAATGTCAACCAAGGCGGTCATCTTCGAGAAATCAAACAGCTCCTGGTAGTCAAAAGGATTATGAGAAGTCGACAAGTATCGAAGAGCTGTCAACTCGCTAAGAGTGTCGGGAACTGTGCCTCCAATTTGGTTGTTAGAAACATCTAGGTGCTTCAAGTTCTTGAAAAACCCAAACCGTGCGGTAAGGGCGCCAGTAAACATGTTGTCGGCAGCGGAGAAGTACTCGAGCACTTCGTTTCCAAAGATATCTTCAGGCAAGCTGCCGTCGAAAGCGTTTGCGCTGACATCGAGTACCTCCAGGGTGGGATGATTCAATAAACCCACTGGCAAGGTGCCATACAAATGGTTGTGAGAGACATCGAGGGAGATCAGGTTGGATAAATTCTCGAAAGAATTAATGGATCCTAATAGAGCGTTGTGATCCAAGAACAGGCCTTCAAGTTTCGTCAAATCCTTGAAGGTGGCGACGTCACCCTCGAAACTATTTCCATCTAATGCAAGCAGTTTCAAGTTCTTCAACTTCTGAAAGCTTGCTGGAACGGACCCGTATAGTTCGTTGTTGCTAACAGCGAGGGTAGTGAGTTGAGTCATGTCCCCGATCCATTCAGGGAGACTTCCTTGAATTCTCGTACTCATGAGACCAATACCCTTCAAATTTGGCATCTTCTTGAACATCTCAGGGAAGTATCCACCCAAAGGATTGTTGTACAAATGTAGCGTTTCCATCTTTGCTAGGTATCCGAGCTCTTCTGGAATGCTGTTTGCTGAGAGATTGTTGTACGCTGGCAATTGAAAAAATCAGTAGAAGTGAGTGTTTTGCAAGCTGGAGGTCAAAACATGCTGGTGAAGTGCATACCTAGGTTGAGTTCAATCACACGGCCGTTCTCGTCACATTTGACTCCTTCCCGGATCTCCTTTCCTTCCGTGTTTGTGTATTTGTGCCACCAATCACAATGGTCAACAGGTGACAAGAATCCGACACGATGCATCCAGTTCTGACCGTTCGTGTGGTAGTAAAGGAGCGCCAATATGTATCTCTCGGCAAATCTATGAACGTTGTCATCAGAAAGTTCCATTTGGAAAGCATCTCCATCAGCGACGAATGCAGCAGCCTTATGCTGGGAAGTCGTTTCGTCTCTTAGATGAGGAAGATTTGATACTTCGTTGTCAAACAAGAATTGAGTGACTGCTTCAAGTCGACGAGACGGCTGCTCGGTATCTTTTCCAGCTCCGGAGGACACCCCAACGCTAACGGCGACGATAACAACAAGTGCGAGCGCCCCAAGTGCAAGAATCCAAGTTTTCTTGCTTCTGGAAGAACGAACGATATCAAACCTGGCTTTGTATTCTTCAACCGAAGGAAGTTGGTCATGAATACGATCCTCCAAGTCTGGGACGTTTTCGACCAACAAGTCGCCACGGGGGCCATCACTCACGCCAGCCTTGATATCAGCCGGATCATCGGTGTCTTCTTCGGCATCGACAGCAGGATCATCGGTCACTTCATCGACAACGACATCAGGAGTTGTGGGGTCGTTTTGTTCTTGTTGCTGAGCCATTGGAAAGGATAGTTGACTGTGTCGATTTTCGATCAAAGAAATTGTGAGACCTGAGAATAAATTTTAGCCCGCACGGAAGTCATCGAATGACAGGAAATTTCTCCGCGGTGGTTTCTCTTCTTTAAAAATGGGGTACACGTCGACGTACGTCTCGGACGTACAAAGCTAAAGTGTTCTTCTGGCATTGTGGAATGGATCATAAGATTATCCATTCAAACTGTTCGGAGGCATTTTGTACAACGAAAGACATTCTCCGAAGATTCGTTGCTTCGAGTAAATCGACTCCTTGAATCAAAGTCCATGGAGAAGAAAACAAAACTATCTTGCACTGGTTGAGGGCATTACAACAAGTAGTGCTCAGCTGATGTACGTATTGCTCAATCTTCACTAACTCACTCTGAACAATGCGCATCTGATGTGTCTAGCATGAGGCAAATTGTACAGCAATAGGAAAACTGTTTCTCCCCACAGTAGCGCAGCAGGCAGCTCTATCAGTCGCTGATGACGCCTCCTTTTGCCGATGACGGTTTGATTGCTTCTTTGTGCCGCACCTTAGAAATATGAGGCGCTCTCTGTGTCCATTCCCTCGCCATGGGGAAATGGTGGCATAGCAGGTGGCGGGTTCTTGCTGTATGAGTTTGTGTAGCATGTTTTAAAATATGTGTACTCACCGCATTCCCTCTCTTCGGTGAAAAGTTGGATATTGCTGGAGGAGATGAATGCGGATAGGCTCGGGACATGAAAAGACTCACTATTCTTTTGTTACAGCTTGCTGCCAGCATTGCCCTGGCTTCTGACAATGAACATGTTTCTGGTGTTATAGCTCGTTGGCTTCGTCGTTGAACAAGCAAGAATCGACGAAGTCGGCAAAATCTTTCATCTCGTCAGGATGGCTAGAATGCCCCATATCATATTCCTTGTCTTCTACATTCACCCCTTCTTGTCGTAGTTTATCAACGCCGAACTTCTGTTGCGGGAAAAGCACTTTATCGTCCAAACGTCCGTGTCCCCAAAACAGAGGTGTTTGCTTGGCCTGTTGACTAACATCCAAAGCCTCCGGAAGAGTCAGCCATGCACTCAGGCCAGCACAACCGGCATAGGCTTCGTTTGTATTTCGATACGCCGCCAACAGAGCAACCGCGCCACCTATAGTTCACAAGCCATTTCAAGCGTGAACACAAGTGGGAAGCAGGAAGTAATCCTTCGAAACCAATTCTTACCTTGACTGAAACCACCAACTACAATTCTCGAGCGGGGAATGCCATGTTCCTTTTGGAGCTTTTCGACGTGGTCTTCTATTGTTTTTACACCACCAAGCAATCCGTCTCTATCGTCTTTGGATCCAACCCCAATGGGCCAATCATAAAGATCAAACCAGCCTGGCATGATCATACCTCCATTGATAGTGATGGGAATTTGCGGTGCCGCTGGAAAGACGTATTCAATTTCCGACAGACGGGAATGAAAGGAAGGTAAGATTTCTTTCAACTGAGACCATCCGGCAGGCGAGTCTCCCAAGCCGTGAAGAAAGATTAGCGCGCCTTTCTTGGCGCTGACTGACTCTGTAGACATTGCCATAGCCGTTCGATGCAACATCGAGAAACAATAGAACAGGGAAAGACGTAGGGGTAGTGCCATTGATTCACAACTCAGACAGTTGGGCTTTTTGCTTGCCGAGCAGCTACTACAACATCTGTGTGAGAAGATGACGAACGATCAACATGGAAGTCGAATCTACGAATCCAAAATAGGGACACAGTTTGGTCAGATGATATGGAAGGGATTCATACGATTACTTTCACTCCTTCGAACTAGCATTGCCACCTTCCTATTACTTATTAATCAATCAAATGCTGTTCACATATCTGAGAGGTGAAAATGGAATTCTGAAGAATGTTTGGCAAAAAAGCAACAAACATGAAGATGGCACATTTAGACCATGCTATACACTCCATCGTTTCTCACAAACTTGCAGCATTCAAAACTGATCAAGAACAAGAATTGTAGGATTAGCAAAATCGATGGAATGTCTACCTGCAAAAGTCTTCTCCGAGTAATACCGAAGACCAAGCTCTTTGAGTCCGAACCGGATCCCAGATGGTAAGTTGTTTTCAAAGAAGGGCATACAGCAAGCTCGGGAACTGTCAGTTTCTTATCAAGTGTTACATTGATGAATTTCTTTTTCCCAAAGGTTTGGAAACGGCCCTAATCCTGGATATGACCCAGCCTGGACGAACGGAAATTGGTTGAAGAGTCGCTTTCACTTTTCATTTGCCGAGTACCACAATCCACAGAATAGTAGCTTTGGTGTTTTGAGAGTCATGAACGATGATTTGGTGCAACCAAAACGCGGATTTGGTACTCATGGTCATGGCAATATGGAAATTATTACTTACATTGTGAACGGAAAGTTGACTCATGAAGACAGCATGGGAAACGGTGAGAGTCTGGGAAGGGGATCCATTCAATTCATGACGGCAGGAACAGGAGTGCGACATTCTGAATTCAATCATGGTGAAAAGCCATTAAGATTCATTCAAACGTGGATTGTGCCTGAACGCAATGGTCTGAAACCAAACTATGGAGGCTACGATGCGAAAGGCAAGCTCAAGAAGAATACAATAAATCACTTGGCGTCTTCTGTGAAGAATTCAAAAAGTGATACTCCGGTCAAAGTCAACCAAGACGTCAACTGCTATGCTGCTGAGATTGAATTAGGTAAATCCGTTTCTATTGACTTATCTGCAGGACGACAAGCATACTTGTTGTGCATCGAAGGTAGTCTGAAAGTCAATGGAGAAGCACTGACAAGGCACGACGGTTGTGAAATTCACGGCAATGGTGAACCTATAAGCATCGAGGCAACTGGTGTTGAAGAGACGGAAAATGGGAAGGTTGCGCATTTTCTTATGTTTGAAATGAAGGATGCCCCAGGCTCGGGCCGAAAGGACATATGAGTGCTTGTACGAATAGCTGGGATCCTTGTTGAGATTATTATCCCGTTCTGCTCTGGCAAAGTATCTTAATTTAGCTTTACAGCAATTATCTGTTTTTTGCACTCCGTAGCAGTTTTCTTAGAAAAGCCTCGTTCGTTTCGGGACTTACTGTTGTTATTCCTCCTAGCTTCATTTCCAGAAAAGTACAAGTTTCTTCCTTGTCTACCTTTGTGTCGACGAGTGGGAAGACTCTGTTTCATAAAGTCAAGGTCTTCTTTTTATCCATCCTTCTCTTTCCTAGAATCCCACTCCACTCCGGAAACCGCCTGAAGTTTTAAGAACTAATCCCAACGGAAAGAACTGGCACAGTTCGTTTCCTTTCCGTAACTAACACTCTACCAGTATTTCGATTGTTGAGTCATCGTTGGTCATTTTTTTAGCGTCATTAACTGCTTCCATTAGTGACGAAGGGAGAGTAATAATCATGTTTTCATACCAAACTCTTTCACATGTTTGCCATTGAAAAATTGGTTACGTGATGCTTGCAAGATGACACTTCGTCCACAATCAAGTTTTAGCATCGCCGTCGCCTTTGTGGGTTTCTGGCAGAGCCATTGCTAATGGAATACGAAATCTGTTTGCCTGGATCTTGTTATGTGAGACAAAACAGTCATGGGGGGATGGAACGGAATAGTGGTGTCAAGGTTGAGAAGCAGTATTATCACTTGTCTTCAACCAATGTGAGAAACGTAGTGGCCCAACAAGTTTGCTTCATATTGTCTAAAATACCTTGCACACTCGTGGATGACTTGGATTGGGTTTTAGAATCCTTTTAGCTCGCTTTGCGATAAATTCTAGCGAATTTCTGTGGCATAAATGTGTAGACCTCGCACATGTCGATTTCTCAATGACCCGAACAAATATGAACAACACCGCAATAAAATGTCCACCGGGAGCAACATTGCTGGACAGTTCAGGAACACGTGTGTTGGCCAAAAACAACACCCATCACCTCAGCCATTCACGGCCAAAAGAAATCCCACCTCCTCGATCATACTATCAACCAGCCACGCCATGAAGCTGTTCCGATTGAAGAAGAAAAATGATCGCTGTAAATCCAAGGTGATCAACAACAACCAAAAGACGGAAACCACCCAGGCTAGTGCCGCGAAGCAGGAGGCGAACCACAACCAGAATTATGTCAATCCACCCAGGGTAGCCGCAAGAACACTCCTCTTGTCCATCATGGCAAGATGCGAAGAAGGAGCCGACGATGACTCCTTTGATGCCGGTAAAAGCAACAAACATGCTGCGGCGGTGAAGATCATCCGCAAGGAAGACATCCCATTGGAGAACAAGGTTGCTGGTGGTGGAAGTGGTGGACGAAGCGTTGCAAGCAGGGCATCATACAAGCTCCGGCGAAGTCTGTCCAGGGAAAACCCTGTTGATGATGATGACGATAGGTCAGACAAAAGAAATTTTGGGTCGCGTGACGATTCATCTTTCGACTCGGTTGAGGAACTTTGTTCGCTCACTCAGCTGGAACAAGACGGAGAGAGCCATCCTTCGGAGCTACGTACCCAGCTATCATCACCGCTATCTAGCAGTGGTACGATAAAAGCCATGCTTATCAACGTTTCTTCCATGGAAAACAATGAACACGATACCCCTGCAGAAAAAGAACGGAAAAACCTTTTCGACATGAGCTGGTTCGCCAAGCCTGAAGACAACATCCAACCCAGCTTCGTGCAAGCAGATGGAAATGAGCTGTTCTCGGTAACAGAAGAGGCAAGAGGTAATATGGACGAGGCTGCTGCTAATGGAGAAATATCAAAGGATTCCGTGCGTACATCCTTTGAAGATCGTCCAAACAAAGCTCTGTCAAATGATACAGTTACCACTCAGGAGGACATTTTGAGTGGATCCGATTCCACCGCTATGAGCTCCCTTGGATGTGAAGATCATTCAAGCGCCATGGTTCCAGCGGCAGGATCTGTGGCTTCGTCCAAGAACTCAAGCCAGAAAGGAAGAGGTGACGAAAGCAGCAGCAAGGCCAGCTACCCCGAGTACGTTGACTCGTCTGGAATGAGAGCCGGTGGCTGGCAGTCACCGCCCCGCCCGTTGCCAGGACCATACCAACAACAGACCGTGGATGGTGACACAGTTTGCACACTTGACGACTTGTATGGCGCTGCCACAATTGCCAAGCCGGTCTACGAAGAGACAATATCCAGAATTATTGATCAAGTTTGTGGGGATGGAAGCGGCCCCCAAGCCATTGTGAATGTTGCTGAGATGAAAAGTAGGGACAGCGCTCTAGAAAAGGCCAACTGTGAAGACGGCAGGAAGGACAAAATGAAGGACGGATCTGAATTTTCTTGGCTCTACGATATTGTTCGGGGTAGTATACTCTTTTGTTCGGCGGAACAAATGATGAAGTGCATTGCCCTACTGCAGCAAGATCCATTCGTGCACGTTGTGAATATCTACGACACGTTCAAGGACACGTCGACCAGCTTCACTGGCTACAAGCTTTTGAATCTTCATATTCAGATTGATACAAAACAAGGTTTCCAGCACATTTGTGAGCTCCAAATTCATCATGTCGACATCCCATCCTTGGACCTGGCGTCTGTGGAAAAATCGACACTGGATGAGCTGCTGGAAGAAAAGATGGATCTCAAGCAGCTAGAGCGACTTGCCGAAGCATTTTGTGATCAGCTTTGTCAATTCGATTGGGCGCATTGCGTGTATCTCAAGTTGCTGGACATGCAATGCAACAAACTTGGAGAGGACCATATCGATGTTGCCACGACCTGTCTGGAAATTGGTTGTCTCTTGCACGAGTACATGGGTCAACCAAAAGATGCAGTTGAGATGTACGAAAGGGCGTTGAGCATACAAATGAAGAAGCTTGGAGATTCCGATCCTGCTATTGCTGCAACGCATGCGGAGATTGGAAACGCTCTGTGTGCCGAAGGAGAAACAAAAGAAGCCCTGAAGGCTTACGAAAAGTCCACCAACATATTGCAGAAACAAGACAAGGAGCAGTATTCTTGGGTTGACATCGCATGTCAAGACATATCCAGTCTCCTGAGGGTCGAAGACATGATGTGTGAGGCACTCGCGATGTATTCCAAATCACTATCAGTCTACAAGCTGAACATGGAAGATGGCCTTTCCATTTTGAATGATACATTTGCCGAGATGAGCAAAGAAGAGGAAGAAAGCCAAGAGCAGTTTGATGAAGTGCTGAAGTTTCACAATGAGTCGCTGGACGTTTGTAAGAAAAGGCTAGTAGAGACGAACATTCGACCAGGGAGCCCTGGCAGTGTCATGAAAGAGCAAGGAAAACTTGATGAGGCTTTTGAAATTTATGCCAAAACGCTCATCGACAATTTCCACCTCCAGCAGCAAAGACGTTGCCCCGCAGCATAGTATCAGCTTTGTTTTGTATGAATTAGTTAATACCCCGCCTGTTATTAAATTTTACACATCATACGATGTTTACCTTTTCAACTCCTTTGTTGTTGTGTACAGAGCCCCGTTTTGGAGTCGCCTGGGGGATCTTCTGCGGATGAGTGACAGACCAAAGAGCGCGAGCCCGATTGAATTGGCAACCATCAAAAGGGAAATGCGAGAGACTGTTTCCTTTCGGAAACCCAACAACTTGTACTGTATCAAAAGGACGATGGATCCAGTTGGACAGACTGCTCGCTCAAGGCGTCATCCGTATCAAATCTCCCTTCTGACATTTTCGAGGCAAAGAAACAGCAGGAAAACGAGAGGCTGCAGCCAAGACTGATTCAGAGCTTCTCAGCCTAGTCAGTGGTGAGATAGAAATGGCTCTACCACGTACAACTACTCGTACCTTCAATGAATTGAACTCTGTGGATGCCCCGGGTTACTTGGCGACCAACCATCCGTTGTATGAGCGAAAACCTGTCACGGATCTATGGAATAAATTGACAAGCACGGCGGAGCTGCAACTAAAGTGGAACGGCGTTGTGAATAAGCGAGATGTGATTTGGCGTGGTGGAAAAACCCGTCTGCTGCAAATTAGCGGCCCACCCGGAAGCGGCAAGAGTAGTGCTGTCTACGCATGGGCACACAGAACATGTCGATCAAGTGGCTACTCTGTTGCATGGATTGATGTTGCGAACAAGACAGCCGATAGTGGCTGTTGGTTCATGAAACGCGGCGATAATCAGGCTGTCGATACAGAGAGGGTAGCCCCCAGGCAAGCCTGGGCTTCGATTGTTATCCTCGATGGCTTGAGATCAGAAACGATTGCTGACTGGGAGAGGTATGCGAAGAACCTTTGTGAGGCTGGTGTAGCGACATTTCTCGTGTCGTCGGAAGGTGTTCGACTCCATCAAGGCAATATGAATAATATTGTGGGGCTTGAATATCGCTTCCCGTCGTGGACAATGACAGAATATCAGCGTGCTTGTCGAATCGATGCCGTCTGGAGGAGCATTGCTTCCGACGCCTTTGGAGAAGGACGTATCGAGGACGGCCCTGCAGCAAGAGATGTAGCTCTGGAGAAAAAGTACTATATAGCAGGCCACAGTGCGCGGTTCATGCTTAGCAGTAATACTTCGGTCGTCACAACAATTCTGATCGGATCTAGCGAGGCGCTTGATACGGCGCTTGATACTCTCAGGAGTTTACGTCAAGCGTTGATTCGCAGTCGGAATAGGGGAGCCGTCAACACATTGATGGCATGGCTGTACAAAAATGGTCCGACGCCTAATTACACAGCCAGATTCCTGGATGAAGTCGTTCCGGCGGCAACGAACAGAGATGAGCTCAGAGTCGTAGATCAGGAAATTCAGATCATTCCCGATTCCGAACGTGAAAACTGTTTTGTCAGCTCCTTAGCTGCAAGACAAGTTATCGAGAAAATTGAAACAAACGTGACTGTTCTCAGAACAGCCGGAAGAACGCTGGGCGTTCGAGCAGTGGAAGGATATGCCTTGGAGGCAAGCTTTCAAAAATCTTTACGAGATGCGGTCGGTGGGACACGGTCCTTCACAGTATATGACGCGGAAGGAAAGGGCGAGCAATGGAGTGCAGCATCTTTGCGTAACACCGACAATTTCCTAGACTCCATTGTCGCAAACTGTAACATTGGTTCGTGGATCTGGATTGGAAAGAACCAAGCTGGGTTTGATGCTGTGCACATTTATGACCTGAGAAAGATCCGTTTTGTCCAGGTGACTGCTGGAAAGAAGCACGATTATCTGTTTTCGGCAATTCAGAGTCTGCTTGCAGTGCTTGCATCGCAGGACATTACTTTTACTCATGTTGACTTCGTTGTGGTCAGACCCTTAGACGACGACCGTGACTTTTCTAAAGGCGAAGTAGCTGGGAGGCTTGATCAGGGATGGAAAGATTTCTCTGGTAATTTGTGGAATACGAGAGATCCATCTCTGAATGCACGTATATTGAAAATTGATTGGTCCATTTAAAGATTTCTATACTCCACGCGCATAGAATATTTGGTCTTTTATAGGGAGTTTGTTTATGGCAACAGTCAGAGTTTGTGCACAAGCTTTGCTGTGCCATTTTATACATAGTGTATACGGCTATGGATGAGATGGGATTTATGAAGACCCTGGGTGCTCAATTGGCATATTTTGCGGAGACACGGAGCGGTGGTTCGTCTGCACGTCGTCAGCGGGAGACCTCTCGAGGTTCTTCTGCACGTGCGGGAGTGAAGCAGCATGAAACTAAAAACATTTGAAAGCTTCACCTCTGTTGGAAACAGAAGTTGGTTCTTGTTTTAAGGCGTAGACAATGACGAGATAGCTCCAACACTCCCGGTTTATACCCTCGGCGCAATCTAAGTTCTGTATTGAACCGCAGCATACCAATGGCGTCTTCGTCGAACGGCCGACAAAGGCCGCTTTCCGCTAGGTTGGTGACAGAGGAATGCGGTCTGGAAGAAGATTTATGTTCGCTCCACTTTCTGGAAGTGGACGGCTCGAGAGGGACTGCGCCGTCCAGCAAATGGAGATCTATGTCAAACAGTGGGACTGTCTTTGATGGATTCCTGCTTGCAGCGTCTTCTGAAGTGGGTCAGTCACTGTTGACACTGCCACACATATTTGCCCAAGTTGGGTTCACCATGGGTCTGATACTAGAGTTTTTGTTTGCGACGCTGGCTCTGCATACCAACTTCTTGCTCGTTTCGATGCATGCCCAGCATCGCCATAAAATGAAACTTGAGGATGATCCAAGACATCGTGATCCTTATCACATTGTGACCTATCATGAGATTATGGATTCGTTGGTGGGATCTAGGTTGAAGAACCTTTCTCTTGTCGTGGTCTTTTTTGCATTGCTGGGGCTGGCGCCAGTCCAAATCATCGCTACCGCCTCCAACTTTTATATTTTGAGTGACAGTATATCCAAGCGTTCATGGGCGCTGATGTGGGGGAGCCTATTCAGTTTAGTTGCATTTGTCCCAACCTTTCGACACTATCGGATACTAGCGATTGTGGGCATTATGACAACAACGTACACTTCTTGGTTCATGACAGTCACAAGCATTGTAGAAGGAAAGCAAGACGATGCCACCTACGATGCACCCACGAGTACAGTTCAATTTTTCACTGGATTAGTACAGCTGCTGTTCATCAATGGTGGCCACTCTACCGGCATTGAGGTGGCTGACGTTCTGGACGATCCAAGCTCCTATGACATATCATACTTTTGGTCGTATCTTTACATATTTACGTTGACCATGCCCAATGCGTTTGCCGCCTACCATACATATGGTCAAGAATGTTTCAACAATACAAATGCATTCAATCTTTTCCCTCGGTCCATCTACCGTGATTTTGGTATCATTATGATGTCCTTGCACCAAGCAATCGCCTTTGGCCTCTTTGTAGCGCCTTTGTTCCACATTTGGGAAGATTTCCTTCGGGTCCATGATGAACCATTCAAGGTTCGAGCCGTGGCACGTCTCCCCCTATGTGCACTCATGCTGTTCTTGGCAGTCGCATTTCCATTCTTTGGGGCTATCAATGCTATTCTGGGAGCCTTCACAACCAGTTTTGGGACGTTCATCATACCTTGCATTGGGTACAATTTGGCATTCCCTTCTTCTGAAAATATGGTGAAGGCGCCAGCCGTGGACATAAAATGGGTACGACGAATTAACTGGGCAATTTGTGCCACAGTATTTTTGGTCGGTTTCGTTGCTGGAGGCTACACGAGTTTGAGGAACTTTTTTGAGAAGTTGGACAGGTTTGACTTCTTTGCAAAATGTTACCAATGCTAGTCGAGACGAATCAAGGCGTATATGGAGTAACTTGCAAACCTCTGCTCTTTGTAATCAATAAAACTTTCGCTGCAGCTGCAATTGTGCACTATTTGAATGGCATGTTTCTAGTAGCTTGCGATGGTTGAAAACATGGAAGCATAACAGAAGAAGTTGAATCGAATCAATCAAACAGGAAAGCCTACATCAGCACTTGTTTACCATCATCCGTACTGCATCCCATCAACCAAATAGCCAACAAAACCATCATGGCCAGGCACTGTCGACAAAGGTCAGCGAAGCGAGCTTTCCAACATGAAAGTATAATTTAAATGATGGAGAGAAAGAAGTTTGATGGTTTCGCTGTGCTTACTTCTCTGCTGTTCGGCCTAGCTGTTGTTGTTCCGATCTCCCTTGGTCTTTCGGTGAAACCTATCCATCCGGCTTCTGGACCTGCAACTCAGCGAGTCGTTATTGTTGGTGCCGGTGTCGGTGGACTGGCTGTGGCAGCAAGAATTCAGGCATCGATTGATTGCCATGTGACAATTGTCGAAAAGAATTCCCATTTGGGAGGTCGTTGCGGATCCTTTGTCCGAACCGTTGACGAGTTTGGCAGTTTTCGACATGAACGAGGCGCCAGTCTCCTCCTACTTCCGGATGTGTATCGAGCACTGTTTCAAGAATGCTCCGGCAATGAGAAGCAAGCTACGGACTATGGTTTAAATATACTGCAATGTTCTCCCGCCTATCAAGTTGTTTTTGACGATGGCAGTCGACTGGATGTTGGGTTTCCTCGAGCTGAGGGAGACGATAGGTCACCAGCTGAAGTCAAATCCAGAGACATGATGAACTCTTTTGAAAGCAATGGGGCGCTAAAATGGGACGAATACATGAGGGCCACTGGCGCCTTCCTAGATTGCGGTCTGCCGAATTTCATTGAAGAAAGGCTTGACCTCTCATCGTTTCCTGCTTTTTTGAAAGAAGCGCTCTCGGACTTTGGCAAGGCATGGCCTTTGAAGCCACATTCTGACGTTCTGGATGCCGTCTTTCAATCCGAAAAGATGAAGGCGTTGGCATCCTTTCAAGATTTGTATGTTGGCCTGGAACCATACCGAAACAACGAATTGGTCGGTGGAGGAGTCTTGAAATCCACGGCTCCGGCTGTGTTCGGTTTGTTGGCTGCTATTGAATTGCACCCCTCGAACAGCAAATCAGGCGGTGAGTATTGTTTCTCCGCGTTGTTTCTTGGTTAAAAATTTACGCCTTTTATTTTCTTTCTCACAATCTAAAAAAACGGCGACAGTCTTTGCTCCTGTCGGAGGGTTTCAAAGTGTCACAGAGGCAATCGAACGATTGGCCACAGAACTCGGCACTACGATTCTGCGTGACTCCACAGTCACATGCATTCGAGAGGATGGGGTACACATAGATCAGAAAGATGGGCCTGAATTCCTCCCTGCTGACTTGATTGTCTGCAACGCAGACCTTCCGTACGCTACGAAAAGCCTATTGTTGGAGCATGCACTTTCAGAATCGGCGGAAGTTCCTCCCCCTATGTATGACTGGGACGACAGCTTCACCTTCAGCAGTGGTGTCATTGCGTTCCATTGGTCCCTGAAACGATCTTGCAATGAGCTGAATACTCACAACGTTTTTCTCATGGCAGGATCACGATCCCAAGCCGAATTGAGTTGGACGATACTACGAGACAATGAAGGGGACGTGGACGAAACGAAGCCCTTTAACTTTTACGTCCATCGTGCAAGTAAAACTGATTCCTCTGCTGCTCCTGAGGGATGCGATTCGATCATGGTGTTGGTCCCTTGTCGGACCTTGCTACGAGATGAAGTCTGCAGCAAGCTTCCTCGCGATGAGGCCATACGCAAGTACACTGAACAGTTCTCCGACGATGTAGTGTCCAATGCACGCCAAGCCGTGTTCCGTAGACTGGCAGCGATCGCTTCGTTGCAAGATTTGGACAAGGATATTTTAGACGAAGTGGTAGACACTCCCGCAACCTGGGCTGATCAATTTCATGTGGGAGCTGGCACGCCCTTTGCCCTGAGTCATGGATTTGCCCAACTCAGTTTGACCCGTCCTGGTCCAGCGCCCTTTCGCAAGAATCCGAACCTTTTGTTTTGTGGAGCCAGCACTCGACCGGGGAATGGCGTACCGTTGGTATTGATTGGTGCAAAACAAGTATCCAACAAGGCAATTGCAGCGTTAAAACGGAAAGAAGAAAGCAAACAAGCTATGTAGATAACTAGGAATGATACCATTAGGAAATCGCTCCTGCATTGCCTTTTCTCCACCCTGTCTGGCAGAAGCCGCATCCGAAGAATTTAGTTGTATGAAGGATCTGACTGGAGCTACTTCGAAAACCAAGACGCTTTGCTGACCTTGCGATTCGCTCCTTGACCGGTTGCCATTATTTCGAAGAGAGGATGATTGATGCTGTTCTTCTCACATCACTTTCATAGTTCCCATCTGTTCGGAATTTGGTAGTTTATAGACCCTCCGCCAGCCAACTTGATACCCTAACAAGAACAGTTTGCTTTATAGACGTCCGCTTTCTTATTCTGTCGAGAACGGAACTTTCGCCTCTCTGTGCGAAGCTCGAGTTCTTGGAAAGCAGAGTGTCACCATTCTTGTCATAAGGGGGACCGTTGACTTGCATCGTTCAATGTGGCGCAAGTCACTCAAAGCCTGCGTCCCCATTTTTCAAGCAAGTTATTCTAGGGTTGCGTCGCCATTTTTGTTGGTGAAATCAGCTCTGCCATTCCAGCTGTTCGGTCCTTTGGTTGTCCCTTTTGTTTCATGAGGAGCTTCTTGTGATGTCCCAGCAACATCTGTTTTTGTTTTTCATCCCATTTATAGAGATTTTGGATTTTGTTATTGGCACGGACGGATCAATGACGCCAAGCTTCCGTCCGTACAATTTGTACACACGCAAAAAGTGTCAAGCCGATTAACGTACCGGCTATGCACCCTCCAAAAGCACATCAACAAGACCAATTGGCAAGGAGAAGACCCAGGCATCATTGCACCTACTCGCTACTGTACATATCTTGAAGCCACCTAATTGTAGAGACAGCAGTGGATCTGACCCCGTTTCAGTTCATCGCAGTCCTTGGTCTTCTTCTTACCTCTTCTCACTTGCCTTCACCACGCCTGCGTTGAATAGTCTGAAAATGCAACGGATACGACCCAGATCAGGCGAATCTGAAGTGAACCAGCAAACCTCAGATGCCACAAATCCGGATTCTGTTATTACAGCTACTGGTCCACAATCAAGGCAACCGCTAGATCAAAGGATAGAATGCCCACCTCATCAGGATGGACTTGCCCTTGCTTCTGAATTGCCATCTGCTACATCGTCTGAGGAGTTCAATGATCCCTCCTCATTGTTGCATAATGCTTCTGCTATGAACCAAATATTCCCGCTCAAAGAAGACCATGAGTGCTATCGGCATGGACTGATACGTAGACTCATAATAGGAGCTTTCCTTGGCGGCAGCGTCGCCTTCGTGTTGTTGTTTGGGGCGTTGGATTACAATCCTTGCCTTTTTTCCCCTGATTCCTGTAGCGCCAAAACAATTCTCGCAACAACACAATATTCTCGGGGGCAAGCATCACCACCCACTATATTCGAGGACGACATTGACGTATCACCTTCCGGCATGTCTCCAGCCACCGTTGATGACGGCTTCCAGACCAGAAGACAATTGGCATCGGAATCACACAACTCGGATCCACAATTGGTTATTGCTGGGAAAATGGTGGTGGAAGATGCCCCCTGCAATATTGCACAGTATGACCTGAAAAGTAACAATTGGAGTCTGGAGGAGCGCATTCAATTGTCACTTTACAATAGTTATTCTGGCGGGGAAGTCTATGCGCTTCTTGCCAATCACACAGAGGATACCAATACACAAGGAGTCAAAAGGTGAACCTGCTGAATTGATCCGTGATGCTAGAATCCATTCTCCAGAATACTCACACATATACTACTTCTTTAGCGCGTCCAACGTTCGGCAATCCTATGAGGGCGGTGGTGAACTCATTGTAGTCGGGGCCTTTGATACGACGTATCGGAATAGTCAAGTGACCTATTGCTCCGTAGGCAAATGGAATGGGCTCGTCTTGTCCAAGGTAGGGGAAGGATTATGCAATTCGGCCCTGTCCAAGGGGATGAAAATTACCACTGCGGCGCTAGCAGGGCAGCAGGATGTCTATGTGGCGGGGTCCTTTCAGACAAAAGTATGGAATGGAGATCAGCATAAATTTGTCGACATTTACAATATTGCTCATTACAATGCGGTTGATCAAGTATGGTTGCCTCTCAATATTGGACAAATCACTTGCTCATGGTGTACGGTCACGGTCCTGGCACTGGCATGGGATTCCCGGAGACGGCAGTTGCATGTCACTGGAAAGTTCAATGCGATAGATGGAAGGAATGTTCCTGCGGGATTGGCCATTTACGACTTGGACTCTGGTCATTTGTTGGCACACCCCGGGGGAGGCTTGTCAATGAGGAACAAAACACAAGATGGAGTTGGTACAGCGCTACAGCTAGATGAGGAGAGGGGAGTATTGTATGTAATGGGATCCTTTGAACGCCTCACCGCTACGGATGAGTTATGTTCAGGATTGGCAGCCTACGAAATCAAGAGCAATCGGTGGACGTGTCTAGCAGATAGGGCTCACACCGTCTTGCCGACTGGAGGTGGAAACATGCTCTTGACGCCGTATGGCTTAATGGTCGCGGGGAAAACTGGAGACAATACGACATGGCCGGACGGTGATCGACCCTACACTATTGCCCTCCTTAAGGCGACATTGAAAACAGAGCACGTCAAGGGTAGCAACTATGGTGATGACGACGATGACGATGATGATCGTACGACGGATGATAAGTACAAGAGCGAACCGCAACAATATCACGAGTTTGACTGGTCATGGCTCCCAGGATTCAATGGCCATGATGAAGCTCTCCATGCGCTATCGAATGGATTTGGGTCCTATACTGGCACTGTATTTATCGCAGGAGACAATCTTGTTGCCAAATGGTCCTATCAACTAAGAGGAAGCGACGACAAAGACAGTAAGGACCGAAAGCTATCCAGCTCTAGTTCGTCCAGCTCTTCCCATCCACAGTACAAGGCAGTCACCGAGGTCTTATCCCAAGGCCATGTCCACGGCTCTATCATGGCCATTTCCCAAATGATGCCAGAACCAGAGGATAACGAAGATCAGAAGGTGGATGATTTCAACATAACCATTATTATCTACGGTGTCATCGCTGGATGTTTGCTTGGAATGTTTGGTGCCTTCATGTGCAATCGAAACAACCTCTTTCCCATGTTGGGTAAGAGCTCCCAATTGAACGGAATTTCTTTGGACACTTTGACATATGGTGCTATAAATGCCGACATGACGGATGCTTACAAACGTGCGATGCAAACAAGATATGTCAGTCAACCTCATTTGTTAACAATTATTGATCCACAACAAATCTTCCTGCAAAAGATTATTGGCGAAGGCACTTTTGGGCGCGTGTGGAGTGCGAGATGGAGAAGTGCCAGTGTTGCAGTCAAGGAGTTTGTTTTCGCCCAAGCTGCTGTTGCTGGAAAGTCAGCAATGCAACAGGAAATTGTGGAAGAAATCATTGGCGAGGCAGGAATGATGGCAATACTACGGCACCCGAATGTATTACAGCTTTTCGGATGTTCCTTGACTGCTCAGGCAATCTGGATTGTGAGTGAACTTTGCTCTCTTGGAAGTCTTCGGCAGGTTCTTGATGACAATGAGACATCGCTGCCGGTGGACATTCGGGTCAACATGGCGCTGCAAGTCGCGGAGGGAATGACCTACTTGCACAACCAGGATCCTCCTATCATCCATCGCGATTTGAAGAGTCATAACATCTTTGTTCACGAAACTTATACAGATGCCGAAGATTCCGCTTCTCCAACAGAAGCAGGGCAGAAAGGGACCCGTCGCTGGCTACAACCAGAAAAGATGACAACACAGTCCACTCTTGTGGCAAAGATTGGGGACTGGGGCTCAGCAAGAGCAACGTTGTCTGGATCTCGTACCATGACGCATGGAGTTGGAACCGCTTGTTGGCTGGCACCAGAGGTTATTAAGCACGCTCGTTCTTCCAAGTACAGTGATGTGTATGGCTATGGCATTGTTCTGTGGGAACTGGCTACTCGAGAAGAGGTATACCAGGGCCTGGAGACGACTCAAATTATTGCTAAAGTTGCGAATGAAAGCTTGCGACCACCAGTGCCTCAGGATTGTCCGTGGAAAGATGTCATGGTGAAGTGCTGGGAAGAAAGACCGCAAGATCGATTGGAATTCAATGATATTGTTGCAGAATTGAACAGGATATCCCAAGAGGTTGAAACAGATGAACAACTGAGACATGCAACTTTGGAGCGGAGTGATTTGTCGACTGTCTCCGAAGTGTCGTCTACTAAGAATAATGTTGCGGTGGGAAAATCGAGGTCAGCTTAAGGAACAAGGCAGGCAAACGATTCATGGTAGCATGAAACAAGCAACAGTATTCGGAAGAGTCAGAACTAATTTAGCGCTATTTTTCTAGATTGCAACTGAATGCCATATTACTCAGTAGTGTACTTTCTGTCAAAGAAAGCAGCACAGCATCTAGCTTTCCAAGTCGAGAGTGTGCGAAATGATGGATGCGAAAACTTCAACTTCGGCCATCAATTCTTGAGGAGCTGATCTGCCATCCGCAGATTCAGTCCTCGCTTTCTTAGCTGGAGGGGCTTCTTCCGTGTCCAGTGGTATTCTCTGCGGTCCTGAATGAAGCGTTCTTAGTTCCCACGATTTTCGACTAGGTACTATTACGAAAAAACGGTGAGATTCATGGTGGGGGAACATACCTGCATCGGATCTGTTACTACTTACCGGAACTCGGGGTGTCCAATTTCACGTTCACTTTTAGCCCATACATAGTTAGCGCCAGATCGTCAACAGAGCAGCAGGTTCCAAAGAGCTCTTGCTCCGTATAAATTGTTTGCGTTTTATCGCCATCGGAAGTCCTTTCCGTTGTCTCAACAAATTGTTGGTCAATCAAAAGACTTAGAGGCGGCGCAGGTAGGAATCTTATTCCATCACGAGATGCTTCCAAAGCACCTCCAGCCCTGAACATACGTTGCAACAAAGGTATTAGATACTCACATGCACACACACACACACACACACATTTCAGCTCCAGCTACCATCGAAATTCCACGATCACTTACGTGTCCGGATTCGCTGCCACACCTGTAGCAACCCCCAATGCCAAGGCAGACAAACCATACATGGCTGCCATTCCACAACTGGTGGCGAGAGATACTTTGACGTCTTTGCATGCGATATGAATGGCTCGAAGACGCAAGGATGCTGACAAATCATCGTTATCGTTCCATGAACCACCTACTCCAGTACGTTGCCCCAACACGTTCACCGACCGTATGAGTCCGTCAAAGGCATCCCGCACCACCCGACCACTTGCAAACGAAGCCCCCATAGCTCTTGAGGTTCGTCGATGGTCGGCCAGGTTGGCTATTCTCAACGCAGTGGTGTCGTTCGCAGCTTTGGGATCATTGCATGCCATGAATCTTAGGAGTTGTGTGCTTCGCGAAAAGACACAGGAAAATGATCCTGTTCTTGCATCACATACGAGACGGAACAACACAACTGGCTTTTTTGATTTGGACGGAGTGATCCCATGATACTGAATAGTGGCAGCAACGACGATGCTGCCTCTGTCTGGACTGAGAGAAATCCAGCTGGGCAAAAAGCTTGGCAATACTTGTGCAATAGCATGACATTTTCGTTCTGCGCACAACCGAGTTGCTGCTAGCAACGCTTCGCTAGCAGACAAGCAAAATGGATTGGAAGTGGCTTCCAATAGTTGTCGGATGGTCTGTCGTGTATGAGGTTGGGCACTGGCAAAGTCCATGATGGTTTCTGCTCCACTGAGGGACACACGGATTCCGACGTTGGCCTTTGCCCGGACAGACAAGGTCAATTGGTTCGTCACCGAGGGCGTATTGATGGATCTTGACACCGTGGACATGGAATCTGATGAGGAATGATGTTTCCCATTTGGTATATCGGATTCCCCGTCTTCGTCATCTTCCCTATTCAAGTCACCCATACAAGGTGGTCCATACCGATCATCAATGGACCAGAAACTGATGGAAACAATCCCTAAAATGGATCTATTTTCAAAAAATTGAACTGGAGTGACGACAATGGATGAAGAGGACGATCCCCATACACCTTTACGCAAGGCTTGTGCCTGCGCTGATAGGATTTCTAACTGCCAGCTGAGGCCAAATACTTGGGCCACTTGAAAGAGCACATGTAGCGGTCTAGCCGGTCTTGTGTTAGATTCTTCTTCGGTGGAAGATTTCTCTTGAAGTTGTCTAGCCCTCGCTTCCTCTCTCGCCATCGCAAGGGCACATAATCGATGCAAATCAAATCGTTGTCGATTTGTAGTGTCCAACTGATGATTGGATTGGCCCGTTTTGGCTTGCGCATGGACTTCGACACTGACCAATGTCCATTCGGCAGGCTGAGATGTCGTGAGAACGGTCAAAATGGCCTCGATCGGGTACATTGTTTTGTTTTTTCCATCCGATACAATGGTTTTTGGCGTTCCATGCGTCAATCTCACTACGCCCCCCCGTAAAGATATTTTCCAAGGCACTCGCTCTTCTGTATTTTGTTTCATCCATCCCATTTCCCCCAAAAGCAATTTTTCGCGGACAGCCATGTGCCATCGTTCCGCCGTTTCGTTTGCCGACCATGCCTTTTCGCGGGACGATTCGTATCGGTCTACCCGCAATTGCATATCTTGTGGCATGTCTGGCCAGGCAGCACCACCCAGCAACAAATCCAAGGCTCCATACACATCGTGTGGACTTTTCCGCGAGGGAAACAGTTGGGCGTGAAAAAAGTAGAGAGCATCTTGTGCTTCGTCCGCTTGGACCCAGGCTGTGCGGGCATGTTGGAGGGCCCGTGTGGATACTTGTGTGGCTGGACCGAGATCCGCACTGGCGGCGGCTGCGGTCAAGGCAGCAACATGGGTCATGGCACGGGAATGTGACATGATCCTCCAGGCCAATTCGTGCCGCCGTTGGGCAAAACTCAAGTTGTTCATACGTTCTCTTCGGTTTGTGCTAGTAGTCGCCTGCTGCTGTTGCTGCTGTTCTTCATTTTCCTCGTCTTCCGCTCCTGCGACTGGTAAAGAAGACGTAACTTCCACTTCACCATGCGCCATTTGATATAGATCTGCGTACAAACTATCAGT
>JAAMXS010002307.1:0-13945 GCA_019693525.1 Cylindrotheca fusiformis | reverse complement strand
GCATAAGCCGCATTTATGGGAGAGTGTCGGCTCATTGTGCAAACAAGCCTTACAGTCTGTTCGAAGCAGCAGCGGCTCTAAGATGATAGTTCAACCCCGCCAAAATCTTCGCAGTGTCTCCAATTCCAACGGGACGTAGCTATACTTTTCGTTTCTCACAAGCCAGCTACAATTCCAACAACCGCAGTTAATAACGCATGGTGTGACGATGAATAGAAGAAGGTTCTTGGGATTCTGAATTTTGGATAAAGGTACTCTCCTCTCTGGATCCTCCACCGACATCACCATCCATCGGCACACCACAAGGATCTTATTGTTCTTATTGGGTTGACTGATCGTCATTCGAGAGGAGCGAAGGACAGATCACAGTCTTGCCATGTCACGTTCGTCATTTTCTTGGGACTTATTAGAGAGAGGGCGAGGCGTGCGTAATCAGCGGAAGCAGGACAGACTATGCCCATGATTCCCTTCAGTCATAAGTTTCAGTACTCTTTCTACATATGAAGTACGGTAGCAAAAGAGAAAAGGTGCAAAACAACTCGTCCGTAGAGTCCTCATCGGACAATACGTATGTAGAACATACTACCAGCCGAAAAGGCATCAAAAACTGAATGGCCGTTCGCGGGAGAAAATGTCTCACGTCTACGGAAGTTGGCTACAGTAGCAGGCATTGCAACAACCGACACGGCAAGATCCAAAATGGCTCTTTTTCGTATTTGGCACACCGGATCGCGGATGCCTCATCCTCAAGACGTATTATTCCCCAATAGCATCAAGAAGGGATTCACCCAACTTGTCTTTAAGGCCTTTCAAACACTCGGTCTGCTTCACCCACAGCAGCTCGCTACCATCTATTAGTAGCCTGAAGCATTAGAATTATTGGATTTTTCTGAATTTGATTTTGCCTCCACATCCTCTGATTCCGCTGAAACTCACTGAGTCATCAACCTTGTTGGTCTCTGCGGGGCACCACTTTGGAAGTATCGATTGAGCTCGTACCCTTTTAAATAATTCGAGGTATCATCATGAGTATGATGGAGAAGTTAGACAAATACATTGCGAGGGCTGAAGCGGATGAACTGGAGAAGCCAATGAGACCGGAAGCTGTGGAGGCACTAAAAGCAGCAGTAGCATCCGTTGCTTTTGGATACCCATCACTCGAAGAATGCTTGATGGGGGTCACAGTTTATGAAGAAGCAGAGAAGCTTTACTTTGAAGACGATGACGAATTTCCTCTCAAATATATATCCGCTTTGAAATCGGTAGTCATGATGTCAGAAATTGAGAAAGATGTATCCGAAGTTTCGGCACCAGAAACTACTCCTGATTCTCCACGCGCCGTCTCCAAACCGGGGAAGAAGCGACCCAGCAAACGCCGCCAAAAAATTCACGCTGAGATCAAGACATTCGTCAAGCAGGCGGAAGAACAGGAACTGGAAAAGGAAATGCGAGAGGAAGGGGTGACAGCTCTTACAATAGCCGCGGAGAAGTTAGCCTACAAGAAAAAGTATTACGACATGTCGCAAAATAAATTCCAGATCTTTCCATCTGTCGCGGCGTTGCTGGTGGGGTATGAAATCTACGAGGAAGCCGAAAAACACTATTATGACCCAGAAGATGAATACCCGCTCAAGTACATCGCGGCTCTCAAGGAGGTCGCCATGGCTGGCGGCGGTATGGATGAAGACACGGAAGAAATGGAACCCATGGCTGTGGAGATTGCCAGTGACGATGACGTATTCAACAGCACCCACAGAAAAGGCCGAAGTGTCAAAGAACGAAGGAGTGTCTTTGAATCGGGTCGGACGCGGCATGGGTCCGTGGGGAGAAAGCCTGGGACACAAGAAGTGGAGGGGATACATCCTCTTGTCAGTCCATCCAGACGGAAGAAAATTACCAATCATGCTTTTAACCAACGGATGTCCATGTACACACAAAGAGACGACGAAAAAAAGCAGAAATTGAAGAAGCTTGAATTTATGCGACAGCTCAATAAGAAGGGAGTCGAAACCGTAGAAAAGGGAATGGTCGGTCTCGTGACAGGCAAGTTCAATGACCAAGTCAAAGAACACGAAGAAAGCTTCAAACAAGAAATTCTGAGTATCCAAGAAAGGAAGAAACGCCTGCGGGAATCCAAGGAAAAGATTCGAGAGCAGAAGAATTGGAATCGAAACCAGATGGAAGTCAAGGAACAAGTGCAAGCCATGAACAAGAAAAAGAAACTTCTTGCCTCCATCGAAAATCTCAAGGGAAGTACAGACGTCGATCTCTGGAGCAATGTACGCGCCACAACAATTGAGGTTGACCACAAAACCTACGAGCCTCCAAAGAATCTTCCCAATCCAAGTCCTGATGAAAAGTCATTGCTTGTGGACGTCATGGAACAGAGTGTCTTGTTTCATCCTCACAGAGAAGCCAAGGATACCCGAACCGCTCTCGTCCAAGCCTTCGAGAAATTCGATATTACGGAAGGAGAAGAGTTTGTGCAAAAGCCCGAAGACAACTTTTTCTATGTCGTCAAGGAAGGTAGCGTTGACTTCACCGCGGATGGAAAAGTTGTGGGAACCGCGAAAAAGGGTGAACACTTTGGTGAACTTAACTTGTTGTATGCTGGCGACCCATCTGCTCCCCAGGACAGCAAACGAAAATTCAACCTTGTGGCAAACGAGAATTCTACTCTCATGAGATTGAACCAAGCAGTCTTTCGGGAAATTCTGCAAGTGCAGACCAAGAAAGAGGAAGACGTCAAGAAGGAATACCTCAAGAAAGTTCCTTTCTTGCGGAACTTGTTGTTCAATGGCGACATCGAAAAGAATAAGCAGACGACCAGTTTACTCCTTTCTATTATGGTCACAAGAAAATTCAAGGAGGGCGAGAAAATCCTGGATGATGACAGCAACCCGGAAGACTCATTGTTCATCATGAAAGAAGGCAAGGTTCAACTCACTACGGACAAGAAGGAAGTGTTTCATTTGGTAGATGGAAGTTACATTGGCAAGCGGGCGCTGATGGCTTCCAAAGGAAAAGAGCCGAATGTCCAGGATTTAGAAGGTCTTTCCGATGGTGTATTGTATCAAATCGAAAAGGACGCGGTCAATAGAAAGTTGGGAATGAACTTTTTCGCTCGACAATTCGATGTTGCGCAGGACAAGAAAAAATTGGTACGTTTTGATTCTCTAAAGGAATCACAGCTCACGTTGGCCGAGTTTTTTCTAACACTTACCCATCATCGCAAATTTTGTAGGAGGGATTCCAATGCATCAAAAGTGTCAATTTGGATCCTGAAATCATGGAAGAAATTGCCCAAAATATTGAAGACAAGAAATTTGAGGAAGGAAAGCAGATCCTGGAAGAAGGCGCAGACACGGAGCCATGTCTGTATTTGGTTCGAGAAGGTTTTGTTACCCTGTCAACCAACAATGGGGAATTCAAACAAAAAGTTGGTCCAGGTGGCTACTTTGGAGTTGAGCAACTTCTTGTTCCAAAAGATAGATCAAAGCCCGCACAGGCATCCAAGAAAGTTCTGGTGCCTGCTCAATGGTCCGTTTCTGTCACTGGCAGCTCCCCTTGTATTTGCGGCGTTCTTCCGCTGCAAGACGTACAGGATGCTTTGAACGGGGAAAGCATTGGGGATCTCAAAGACAAGTTTGACGAATCAGGGTTTGATGTTGTCCTTCAACCTGATGGTGACGACTCAAGAAAGTCAGTCGAAAGGATGCCGAGTATGACGAGACCAAAGATAAAGAGTGCTGTCGAGACACCAGAAGGTCAGATGATTATCAACAAACGGTTAGAGAGAAGAGAAGCTATCAAGAAGTCTGCTCCCAAGCTGGATGATCTTGAGATGGTTTCCGTTCTTGGCGATGGCGAATTCGGAGAAGTTTGGTTGGTGTCAGCAGGGGGGCACAATTTCGCTCTAAAGATGCAGGAAAAGAAAGACGAGGAAACAGAAGAGGCAATCGATCGCGAAATTTCAGTGACAAAGGAGCTGTGCCATCCAAATATCGTTGACTTGGTCACAACATACAATGCCGGTCAGTCAGTTTACATGCTCCTTGGACTAGTGCCTGGCGGTGAACTATGGGAACTCATTTACAGAGAAGGTGATGATGGAAGCTGGAGCTCAGGACTACCTGAGCCTAAGGCGAGATTCTACGCTCTGATTATTGCTGACACATTATCTTGGCTCCATTCGGAGAAGTATCTGTACCGTGATCTTAAGCCCGAGAATGTCATGATTGATGCCGATGGATATCCTATTCTCGTTGATTTTGGATTTGCCAAGAAATTTGACCATGATCTAACTTTCACATTCTGTGGCACGCCCAACTATGTGGCTCCGGAGATCGTCAAGAACACGGGCCACAATGCTGGTGTTGATCACTGGGCGCTTGGCGTGCTGATATATGAGATGCTATCCGGGGAACACCCATTCTTTGCAGAGGGTATGCGCCAAATGCAGGTTTTCGAGGCGATATGCCAGGATGCACCATATCCATTGCAGACAAATGTCAGCGAGGCGGCGCTGAGCCTAATTCACGGCCTTTTAGAGAAGGATCACACACAGAGGCTTGGCATGCTGGCCAATAAGCAGCGGGATATTTTAGAGCATAGCTGGTTTAGCGGAGTGGACTTGTTTGATTTACGATCAAGGAAGACCGAAGCTCCGTTTTTACCTGAAAAGAAATAACGGTTCATAATGTCGTCTAAAAGTAGATACCACGATACGCGTATTCGCTGAGTTTGTCCTGCTATGTTCGTTTTGATTATCTATGAAGCGAATCTGACATACCCCCGATAGTTTTCCAAGGTCAAGTATCTATTCGAATGAATGATGGATGAACTATTTCCCTGAGTTATCATTTATCGCTACCCCATCTGCATTCCACGAATCACCTGCAACAGCATTTGCAAGGGTCTTCGCAAATGGGGATCACCCTGAGCTGATTTCTGATTGATGTTCCCCACCAGTTGCTGCAACACAGCAGGTGAATGACGTTGAATACTGGGATCAGACGGGTTCAATGTCAAAGCAATCTCTTGCAACCAATTCAATTCTGTTTTCAAATCCATCTCGCTATTCTTCGGATTCATCAAAGCACTTCCCAGCTGCTGCATCAAGCAGAGTAGAATGGGCTGCGAAAGGGCAGGAGGGTTCCCTCCCATGACAACGCCCATATCGGCTCGGCTACAGCAAAAGACTGCCATCTCAGCTGTAGTTGCACTCAGAGCTTTGGTAAAAGCTGCTTCGTACTCGCGTTGTCTCAATAAACTTTGAATCTCATTTCGAATCACTTCGGACTTGTTAGGCTGGGGGAGCGGGGGCATTGGTGGCGGAGGCAGAGGCACAGAGGGGGCTCCAGAACCAGCTTGCAACCTTTGCATTTCATATGACATGGTATCAATTTTGGCATTCAGCGCTGCCAGTTGCTTTGTCAACATTTCCAATGCTTTAGAGTTTTCGGTGGATGGCGGGGGAGGTGGCGGGGGTGTCGAGTTCTTAATGACCTGTTCCAACACCTGGGCAGAGATGGATTCCACAGCTGGAATAAAGACATTTCGAATCGTGTCAGCCATTGCCGCCTTTAGCGGTGTCTCAACATCCAAAGCATCTTTCAGATCTTTTTTGTTCACAGAGACGCCTTTTTTGCCCAGATTATCCATCGAGGCCTGCAAGGGGCGGCCAAGAGATGCCATGGAATCTTGCACCACTTTCTGAATAGCTGGTTCCAACTGGGCATGGAGGGCCTTTTCCACGGCCTTCGTGATTTCGGATGAATCCATTGGCACCGAAGCTGGCGGTACTTTGGAAATCCCTAGCGTCGCCTCCAGCTCAGCACTTGTAGTAATCGGCTTCGTACCTGAAATAATGGCCGGATCGGAAGGCAATTCCGTTGGCAGCGGTGGACTCTTGTCGCGCTTAAGAATGGAGATTTGCGGTGGTGGCCCAACGTCCTTCTGCTTTTGGTTCTTGTTCTTTGGCGATTTACTTCGCTTTGATTTGCCCTTGGGTTTCTCTTGCTGACGAGGCTGAGGTTTCGGCGCTTCCTTGTTGAGCAATTCCAAGGGATTCAAGAGTTGAGAGCTCCTCGTGGATGCTGTATCAGATGAAACCGCAGATGGAGCACCCAATCCAGGTGGCACCATACCGGGGGGCTGGTCTAACCCAGCTGTAGGATTTGCTGGCGGTGGAGGTGGGGCTGTAGGTGTTACGTGACTTGCAATGGCACCCAACCAATTTGCAAAGGGGTTTTGTGCAAGTCCTGCAGCACTGTCGGGAGCTGGTAGCGAGCTAGCTTCTGGTGCCTCTGGCTCGTCATCGAAATCATCCTCCACGTCGTATTCTTCGGCGTATTCAGGTTGCATGGATCCAGCTTCAGTGGATGACTTTGTTCCATTCAAAGGTTGGACGGATACAAATGGAGTTGCATCTTTGAAACCATGTTCAGGCGGTAAACACATGTATGAAGTCAGCGTCAGGCATTGGATAACCTTGGCTTGATAACTGAATAATTTCATATCAAATATGAGCCCAGCCTGTTCTTGAATTTCTTCTTCGGAGATATCTTGAGTGGGACTGCACACGACACTCCAACTGTAGACAGGATGTCTCAGCTGAAAGGGAACAATGTAGTCTGACCCGACGCACAGTGCCTTTTGATTTGCATTCCATCGCGCTTGGATATGAAATGCAAGCAATCTGCTTTGGTGCCGATCGGCCAAGAGTAAAAAGCACGAAGGGGGGCTGGCATCTTGTGGTGCAGGTCCAAAACACAAATCAATGACGTAGGAAGGGGAGGGATTCTGCAAGCGGATCACTTGGAGTTTGGTGGGCAGCGAAGATAGTGTAAAGGAGCTCCACAGTGTTATGACGCTATTCTTTTGGGATGCTGTAACAAAGCAAGTCGTGATAGCATCCGTCTGGTCTTGCTTCGACACAGAATTCTCATGGGGTAGGAAACAACATCTGGATTGGGCCGCACCAGAATCCTGCTCCAATACCGCGATTTGTTTCGGAATCGTAAAGTCACCGCCAATATCTTCCATCGGTTGCTTCAAGTCCCATAGAATAATGGGCCCACCTTCATGGACCGTCAGCACATGACGAGCATCCCGTCCACTCCAGGCCAAGTCGGCAACAGAAGTCTGATCAACCAGCTGGACGGCCCCATCCATGACACAAGAAGCACTGTGAAGCTGGCAAACGGCATGAGAATCTTCCGGATGAAGGGTGGTTTGAATTTTGGTCGTTTCCACCAGAGTAGCTGCATCTGGACCAGATTCAGTTGTATGAAACATCCAAAACTGGTTCGGATTGAAAGGATGCCAGAGCAACCGACTCATCGTAAAGGCAAGCACGGGAATTTCCAGCAACTTTTCACTTCTAATCTCTGGGGACTGTTCAAAAACTCTCCAAACAATCAACGTCGAAGAAGATCCATCGTTTCCTACTGTTCCCAAGACGTCTCCATCCTGGAAAAAGCGAATGTCTGTGACCGTCTGATTTTGATGCCCACGCAATAACGCTTTCATTGCTGAATTTCGATGCAGGACACGAATCAAGCCATTCTTGACTGCATATACGACAAAGTGTTGATTGACATCGAGCAAAGATCCATTGATGCAGTCCTCGTTGGCCTTCCCTTCATAGACAGCGATTTGTTGGCACTGAGGCTGTTGTGCGACACTGTCGACTCCCGATGGATCAAAGGAGACTTCCACAGGACCTCCACCAGGCAAAGCCGTAGGAATGGCAGTCGTTCCAAACGGTTCCTCTTCTCCCCCCATGGTGTTTCAAGAGAACAAGTACAATACGTTGAGCACTATTGCGTTGGATGTTCAGCAACCTTCAATGCTGGATCCAGCACACTCCCTCTCTTTTCATCTTGCTTCGCGAATAAGCTTCGTCCACATACTGTTGCCGGGAAGCCAATCGAAGCTTGGCAGTGAATTCAGCCGTCTGACCGTTGCTCAGAAAGTTCTATCGAATTTCGAAGCAGCGGCAGAGCGGATGTGTCAGAACGAATCAGCAACAGCAAGTGTTCTCATCAACACACAAGTTGTCGAGAAACGCAGCAATAGCTGACAGTAGTTTAATCTCACCTCGCTCCGATCGTCTCCACAACCGTCGCCTGCTTCTTGCCATGCAACAAGCTCCCCAAAACAACCCAGCCGCTGGAGCAGCCGCTGCTGCCGCAGGACAACAACTGCCACAGCAGCAACAGCAGCAACAACAGCCGCAACAACAACCTCAACAACAACCCCAGGTACCCTTGCCACAGCAACCGGCACCTTATCCCTTCAATGCTCCGCCCGGACATCAAAACTATGCCCAGTTTTATGATGACCCGGCCACCGAGCATTGGACCATTGACGTCCTAGCCCAAGTTTATCAACGTTACGACATCGGCGGTGGTTTGTCACCACGAGGCCTTCGTGACTACTTGTACAACTCCGGGAACAGCCGACGCGCTATCTCAGTCCTTGTGCACATTCGCGACCCCAACGATGCTGCTGACCAGCCTGGAGAAATCCGGCTGTGTCACCGCCTCACACGATATGACCCCGGAGTCTTGGGCTTGAATCAGAATCTGATTCCCCATGTCGGTCATGGCTTCTTCGGTGATGTGCGCCTAAATGGTCAAGCCCCATATTCGGTAGAGTTGCCCGATTCTGTCTTCGCCCGAATCAACCAAGTAACCCAAGTTCCCGACCATGGCTTGATGGAACAGCTCCTTAATGCTGATCCAGACCTCCCCTTAGTGGGACCATTCCCCGCAGGGACAGCCGATTGCTCTCCCCTCGACTCACGTCAAGCCATGATGGTTCCGAACTGGATCGCCAGGATGTTCCTCCATCAAGGAATGACACCCCGCGAAGCTTACACAGCCGTATACGGCGTAGCTCAGGCAGCAGGCCAAGAGGCTACCGTGGAACCCTTGCTCAACTGGCTCCGACTTGCTCTAACAAGACCGGCCGCCGACCAGCCGCCCAGGACCGCGATTCCTCCTCTGACCGCTCCTCTACTCCGGACTCAGCGTGCCATGGATGTGTTCCAAGACTACCGTCTCACTCACATGTTAGCTGACTTGCAAGGTATTTCGCCAGCGGGCGTCTTGCAGCTCAGTCACGTGACCCATCAAGGTCTAGCTACAATCGCACATGAAACACGCTTGACTCGTCTTGACCAAGCGCAAGCACGGGACCAGAAGGCCGCAAGAAAAAAACCGGCCGATTACTATCAAGACTACTTGGATGGTCTCCTCAGGCTGGCCCAAGTCGGAAGCGAAGATGACCTACCACCCATCCACGAGCAGTTGGCTAACCACTCTAAAACCCAAACCCAGAGAGTGATCCTGCAACGTGCTGTTCATGCCACGCTTACGGCACGCCAGATTGACTCGGAAGAGTTCCCAGTCACAACCGCCATGGCCCAGAAGGTTCACATGGTCTCCTATGGCACACAAGCAGCTGACACTGACTTCACTGAAGGTCTGCACGTGTTCAACATGGGAACCCAAGACACATCCGCCGCAAATGAACAAGACCGCCTGAATCTTCAGGCCGACATTCTCTACGGCCAGAGTGTGGCACCGTCCCTGGATGAAGTAGCGGAGCTTACCAGCTCCAGCAAAGATGTCTACATTCCCCGAGACACCGATCAACTCCGAGCAGCTCTAGAAAGGACCCATGCCTTCTACGAAACCGTCTTTGGCGACCAACACACGCTGGTGCGCGCCATCGATGTTTTCATCCGAGTTGTGTCGAACAATTCTCGCAGGATGAAAGACCTACTTGCCTCCACGGGCCAGACACACATGATCCCGGTCTTTGCACCAAAGGTGGCTCGCTGGTTTCATGTCGAAATGAATAACTGGCTTATCGAGCAACGTAAGAGTCCCGTTGCCCTACCGGCACCCGACTTCACCCAGGTGTTCCAAAAGATTCGGTCCTACGACCCCAGTTGGAATCGACCCTTTCCGGTTGCCTACATGGTCGAGTTTCCGTTGTCCCAGATCCAGATGCCAGGTTCCAGCTCAGTCGCGCCCAGCCTGCAATCGGGAATCACTCAACCGACGATCATGTACAGCGGGCTCACAGGCACTATGCCGCCGAGCTTAGCGCCCAGCAGTACTGCTACCTCCTCAGCGACTCGCGATAACTCTCGAGTACGCAACACCGCGTACGACAATCGCTTTGAACGCTTCCGGGAGAAAAACATTAAGACTGGTACCCTCAAGGCAAACCTTAACACGAGGACACCACCTGTTCCGATTCCGAAGAACGCCGCCGGCACCCCGCACTGTCTGGCCTATCATATCAAGGGCCTGTGCAACAGTAATTGCGGTGCCAGCGCTGACCATCGTCCTCTTACCGAACCCGAGACCACCGCTCTCGTCACCTGGTGCGACGAGCACTACAAAATCGTCGAATGACGGTCAGGTGGGGCCATTGCCGCCTTGGGCACCGCAACCACCTTGCCCCTGCCAACTGTAAGGCCTACACATCGCCCGACACCACCTTACCTACCTCGACCAACACCACCACCACAACCACCTACTGCCAATCGGCCCAACAAACGGCCCAGACTTTTAACTGATCGACTAGGTAAGCTTATAATGCATGATTCAAACCTATTACGCCTACATCCGTCGATCCTTCACCTATTCCGTGCTCGTAGAGGAGAGGGAAACCTGCACAATGCCAACCGCCTGCAGCACCCGGCCCGACCCCTCCTGGAACGATTCCAGAAGAGTGGCTGCCCCGTGCTGTTCCAGACGCCCCCTTGGACTGCAGCCCGCAGAGAGCAAGCTGTTGCTCGCGGCCCTCATAAATCCTCTTACGAATACCAAGACTTCCTTCGGGACGAACTGGCGGACATGATAGAGAATGCCACTTGGATGGTCCTTCCCTATGATGACGTCAAACACCTCCCAAACCTACGCATCTCCCCTATGGGTGTTGTCCCCCAACACGAGCGCCGACCACGTCCCATCGTTGACTATTCCTACTCAGGACTCAACGCCGAGACCGTTCCACTCACCCCACGTGAAGCCATGCAATTCGGCCGCACCCTCGAGCGGCTTGTCACACACATAGTTCACAGCGATCCCGCCCATGGGCCGGTCCATCTGATGAAAATCGACATCAAAGATGGCTTCTATCGTGTGTGGCTCCGCCTCGAAGATATCCCAAAATTGGGTGTCGCCATTCCCTCCGGTGAAGGAGAACCACCCCTCATTGCCTTTCCTTTGGCACTCCCCATGGGATGGACCGAATCACCACCTGCTTTTTGTGCTGTGACTGAAACGATCGCCGACATTGCCAACCAACAACTGCATAAGCGGCGGCAGGCAGGCCCCCATCGACTTGATGACGACGCCGACACCCCATCCTCTGATGCGGTTGCCTTACCGCCTGCGCAGCAATCCACCAGTCCCACTGCAACCGCTCTACCGTGCACTCCAAACCCTCTACAACGAGTCTACCGTCGCCGCCTGGCCACTGTCGATCTCTTCGTCGATGACTTCATTGCAGCTGCTCAAGGGCCCAAGTCTCGCCTCACGAATGTTCGCCGCCTCCTCATGGAATCCATCGACCTGATTCTCCGGCCACTCCAACCTGACCATGACCCACCACACCGGTCGGAGCCCATTTCTGTCACCAAGCTTCGCAAAGGTGATGCGTCTTGGGCGACCTGCAAGAAAGTTCTAGGCTGGATCATCGACACGGTGGCCTCTACCATCACCTTACCTGAGCGCCGTTTGCTGCGCCTGGCAGAGCTCCTCAGCTCCATCCCTCCGACTCAGCACCGGCTCTCTCTCAACAAGTGGCACAAGCTTCTAGGCGAGCTCCGCTCTATGTCTCTCGCCCTTCCAGGTTCCCGGGGCCTGTTCAGCCATCTTCAAGCGGCTCTCCGGACCAAGGAACGTTCCTCCCGCCTGCGACTCAGCCCTGGCTTCCATGCAGCGCTGGACGATTTTCGATGGCTTCACCAACATTTGCATAATCGCCCCACTCGCCTTCAGGAGTTGGTCCCCACTACACCCTCGGTGGTTGGCACCCACGATGCTTCTGGCTTGGGGGCAGGCGGTGTTTGGTTCCCTCATCCCACTACAACCCACCGTTTGGTCCGTTATACCGTGTTGAATAGCAAACAACAACCGGTCCGGCGCCGCTATCGCACCCCTGGACCCGTCGTTTGGCGCTGCTCTTTCCCACAACACATCTCTACCCAGCTCGTCAGTTTCGACAACCCCCACGGCACGCTCAACAACTCCCAACTGGAGTTGGCCGGCGGGTTTCTCCATGATGACGTTGCTGCCCACTGCTTCGATGTGCGGGAACGGACCATCAAATCGGGAACCGACAATTTGGCCACTCTGTACTGGGACCGCAAAGGATCTGTGACGACGACCTCGCCCACAGCTTCACTCCTTCGTCTCATGACTCTTCACCAGCGATTCCATCGCTTCACCAAGCTGCGGGACTACATCCCGGGTGACTTGAATCGTATGGCCGATGACGCCTCTCGGCTTTCGGCCTCTTCCATCTCTGATGTCGACTTTCTCACTCATTTTGCTTCCCACTACCCTCAGGCCCAACCATGGCGGCTATTCCACATCCCGCCCGCGATGCTTTCCGCCGTGACCTCCGCGCTGCAACGACAGAAGGTGCCCTTGGAGTCGTTTCTTCGCGCGCCACCCAAGCCAGCGCCCACTGGGCCCAGTGGGAAACTTTCTGCTACGAGTTGGGCATCACCGATCCTACCCTTCAAGACGTCACCGACCCCATCCCTTACCTCCAAGTCTTCGCCTACCGCTACCGACACGGACTCATCAACCCTTCTCGACGACAAGTTCGGTCTCGCACCGTGGAGGGTGCCCTACGCAGCATTGGCCAAACGGCCGCTCTGTTGGGGGCCCCGGATCCCCGGCTCACCCTCCAAGGTTCCATCGACTTTCGTCTCCGCCGCCTCCTTGCCCATTATTCGAAACGGGACCCTGCCCCGGACCGGGTAAAACCAGTCCCAGTCCCGCTTCTCCTCCATATCATGGCCGCCTCTCTGACTGATGCCGCCACTCCCCATGCCCAATGCATCGCCGACATGCTGTGCTTGGGCTTCTTCTTCCTTCTCCGCCCTGGTGAATACACGGGCTCGGCCTCTACTGACTCCTCGCCCTTTCGCCTCGCGGATGTCACTTTCTATATCGGCGGTCTTCGTCTCGACACCGCCACCACTTCGGATGCTCGCCTACAATCCGCCACTTTCGTTACCTTGGAGTTTACCTCCCAGAAGAACGGAGTTCGTGGCGAAGTTATTGGCCATGGCCTCAGTGGAAATCCTTCTTTCTGCCCTGTCCGAGCCGCAACTCGTCGTGTGCTTCACCTTCGCACGCATGCCGCTCCGCCAACCACGACGCTGGATGCCGTGTGGCATCCCGCCTCCTCTGCTTGGACACCTCTTTCTCCCACCGACCTCACCGCCGAGCTCCGTCTCGCCGCCGGTCTCCTGGGACCACGCCTTGGGTTCTTGCCACAGCACGTTTCCGCCCGCTCCTTGCGCGCTGCTGGTGCTATGGCTCTTCTCTGCGCCAACGTTGATTCCGATCGGATCCGCCTCATCGGACGTTGGCGCTCGGATACTATGCTCCGCTATCTGCATGTGCAGGCTGCACCTTTCATGCACAATTTTGCCTCCCGCATGGTTTCCGGTGGGCATTTCTCCTTGCTTCCCAATCGAGATGTCCCCCTTCTTTGAACCCTGCTTCCCACACTCGCTCCGCTCGCTCCCACCCGCTTGTTCTGGCCTTGCTCTACCGAACATCATGGCCTCTGACTGGATTCGATCAGTCCCACCACAGATCGAGTCCCGTCTCAGGGGTTCAACGGCGCGGCTCCTAGTAACCGCCCAGTTATCCCCCAAATTCTTCTAGTGATCTAC